>JAIPRL010001922.1:0-70110 GCA_025469235.1 Pemphigus obesinymphae
TGTAATATACCAAGACTCACCCAACCTAAAACAAGTTTTCTTAGAGGTTGGGTCAGAAAGCATACCTACTTGTAATTATTATTAAGCATGTTATTTAAAATTTCTGAAATAAAGATCATATTATTATCATATAATAGATAGGCATTTTTTTAGTATGATGAATCATGTATTTCAAGATAATTTTCCTATTTTTGGTACGTTGATATTCGTTTATATTTTTGTTGTACTTCACTTCGCGTAGGAGTGATTACAACAATAGTTTGTATACAGGGTTATTTTGTTTTATCATGAGCTAGTGATTATCTGCCATGAAATTAAAGACATTTTATTTCAGGGTTTGTAATTATTATAAAACCATTTAAAGATTATTTATAGATTATTTATAGATAATTTAAACATTTCATAACCTCAACCCTTATAAGTTATATGTTTAATAAATGTAAACTTTGATTTTTAAATGCAACCTATATATTTTTTTAAATTTCTTTTCATTTTATATTTTCGATGATCCATTTATAATTAATATTGTTACTTAGATATTTTGTCATAATAGATGCAGATACTAATTTCATAGTTCAATGGAAAGGTAGTATTTGCATGTATTTAATAGTTTAAAGCGACTTCGAAAAAGTAAAAATCGTTAGTGTTTCTTACAGTACTTTTTTACACTGCAAATTCTTAATTTTAAACGCCTATTCTTCGGAGAATATTGGTAGAATATTAAAAATCAACATATTATGTGAATTTTTCTAAAAGTACGCGTATATTCTTCGAGGACTTATAATTTAAATTTCAAGTTGCATTTTAAAAATCTAAAAATTATAAAGAATTAAAAAATATCGGAGAGGTAACCATTTTAAAAGTATATATAGTGATGAGTGTCCGAGTGACCCAAAAAACTTTCCGAAAAAATTCCACGAAAATTTTTTTTACATTTTGATTAAATCACTGTGTATGGTGAAACGATTTGAAAAATTAAAACAAAATGCTTATATTGTACTCGCAGTGTAGTTTAGCGTTTAAAGTTCATTCAACGAAAATTTATCGATTCCGTTTACGGTAGATACTGTATTTTAGTTTTTCCGATCTGCTTATGATGGCACAAAGTGGTTAGGTCGCAGGATATTATGGCCCGAAGGCATAACGGTATAGTCTTCTGAGTGTCGTACAATCGAGTTAGGCGAACCCCTTATATAGTTTCTGTGTATATATGTATGCGCAATAAACGAGGTGATTATTTATATATTATATATAAATTGTGGTCGAAAGATTCTGGCGTTTTATAAGAGGTGACAGGGTTGAAGAACGTGGCCAAGTAATTTACGGCTTAGTTATTGGCAACGGAAATAAATTGACGTAGAATAATATGAAAAAGGCTGTACATACGCGAGTCGAATACTAACAAACTGGGAGAGAGATGCATTTTTTTTTATCTTTTACTCATACGAATAATAATGATAATGTATTGTAATTTTTTCTTCCTCACATGTACACCACGTAGTGATGTATCGACTATTTCCAGTACTTTAAAACGTAATATATTTAGATTACACGATGCTAAACAATCATAATAATATGCGAATCGTGACTCGTGATAATGATATGGCATCCGTAATGTCTCGGGTGTACTATTGGCAGACATGTAAAGGAGATATAATATAATATTCTCGAATGTCTTTGTTTGAACGTACACAAATGGTGGACTATTATCACTTGCAGATCATATGAGTTTGTTATTTTCAGTAACAAAATAGTATTCTGTCGTATTCTCCGGGGTGCAGTTTCGTGACGACAATGTAAATCGGTCAAAGGTCAATTTTATTGTTTCGGCCGGCGGTAGCCATGAAGAAAATTATACGATATACATACACATAAACACAAGAGCAAAAAATAAAATGCAATTATGTATAAATCTTCGATTATAGAGAAATGTTTCACAGTTTTTGTTTCAAAACACAATTTCTTTCATATTGCAATATTCAAAACGTCATTATTATTTTTATATCCGTAGTTAAAATTTTTTTTGACTTGTAAATGGTATAATACTTAATAATTATGTGTACTATATGTACTAGTAAAAATTACGGAGGAAAAAATTGCCGTGTGAGTATAATATAAGTTCCAAAAGGGTAGATGTTTTAAAATCCAAAATATTCATAAATATTATCCTCATGTAACATTTGAAAGTAAAATATAAGACGATTATGATTATATATAAATTAACAAAACAACGAATTTACCATTAAGGTATGTTCGAATTAGTGTATATTAATAATATTAAACTTAAGAATACTTAAGTAACGTTTGAAAACATTTTCATAATATCATGGTTTTGGCTTATCAGAAAATGATTAAAATAGATATCCGAAAAAATAAATCCTGATATTAAATAATCACTGTAAAGCAGGTTACAATAAGAGAAAAAAATAAATAGAAAACTGCAAATTTTTTTTAATCATGATAAACATTTTCGAAAATATGTGGAAATATTTGACGGGAAAAAAAATTATAAAGATTATACGAGTGTTCACAAATATAATAATTGAATAAACCTACCTTTAGAGAAAATGGTGCTATAATAATATAGTTTGGTTTTTAGATACCAACAGTAAATATTTGTTCGTTTTGCAGATTCTCGGAGACACTGTATCGTGGAAAACAAACAATTTTTATTATTATTTTTCAGACTTTAAATCTAGCCACGGCTCTCAATTCCAAGTTAGGTTATGTTTATACATTTTTATTCAGCACGTACGTCGAGTTAATAGAAATAAGTGTTTCCCTGCGGTAAACCTTCATTAAACCTATATGTGCGCTCTTGAGATAATTATCATACATAGCTGTACCTACGTACATTTTGATAAAGTTGAGACATTTTAGTTCTAAACGTTTTTGTGAACTTTTATGGGTATATGACGTATGTAACAATATATTATTGTGATTTATAAACCGTTGTACTCATAATATAATTTTTAGTATTTGTAGTTTTTTAGTAAAAGTAATAGTAATAGTAAAGTATTATGCGTTTCACATAGGATTCCTAATATTGATTTTTTTGTTTAATATATTAATATGCATACAGCGTAGTAAATTTAAGTTTTGCCATTAGGTTTTCAATAAATTCTATAACGGTTTAAATATCCGTCAATAATAATAATTAAAAATATTTATTATAATAATAATAATAATAATAATAATAATAATAATAATAATAATAATAATAATAATAATAATAATAATAATAATAATAATTATTATTATTATTATTATTATTATTATTCGTTTTTTGCGTTCGCTGTTTTTATTTGAGAAAAATTGTGTCTTTCAGAGGTATACATTAAACATTTTATAAGTAAAATAGCATATAGTTTACTAAAATATACTAGTTGAAACGGATAAAACTTTAATTTTAAATTATTAATTCTACGAGTTGAAAGTCTTTTCTAAATACTGGATTTCTACTATAAATGTTTGTTTCTAATAAAAATAATGTATTTACAATGAGTTTTTTAGAGTTTGATAAGTAGGTACACTACAGGTAGTTATAATTTTAATTAAAAGTAAGGCAAGAAGGTATCGACGGTAAGGTCATTAATATGACTTAGCAAAGCTTATAAACTTTTGGATTATATGATTACCTACCGTAAACTACGGTTTAATTATGTAATCTATATATATATATATATATATATATATACGTATAATTTGTTATTAGTAAAAGATGAAATGTTATTTAATGTTTGAACTTTAGTCATCCACTAAAATATAGTCTCAGAATTATCATTTCCTAAATATTAGTGAATATGAGTAAATTTTAAGTTATATACATACATATTATATTTGAAATCACTATAAGTACTGAAAAAAAATACCAGCAATTTTTTCCAATTTTTATAATCGGTTTATTGAGATAATTGATAATCAGCCACTGAACATAGTAATATTGGAAGTCACTAAGTGCAATAAAAATAAAATCACTGATATTTATTTTGTATTTTTTTTTTTTTTTTTGCATATTAAAATCTTAATTATTTAATTATTAAAAAACAAAACCAAAAATTACATAACATATTGCAAAGAAAATAATAGGACAAATTTGTATGTGTTATGTCAGTCATGAAGAATTTTGTCGATTCGGACAGATTGTGTAGAACAGTAAAAAACCGGAGCGAATAATAAATTGTTAAATAAAATGGTTTAAAAAATTTCCATATTGGATAATTATTTCATTATGAATGAAATATTGTGTAAGTTTAATTTTTTTACCAAAGTTCAAGTTGTTATAGAGCTATTATTTTTTTTTTAAACGACGAGAAAAAAACACTATATAATTTATGTGTACGAGTATACTTTCTGTTTGGCCTTGGACGATATTTTCATTTAAACATATTTTATTAAAAGCACACTCACATTTTGCTAGTCGGTACGTCGTCACTGTAGAAATATCATTATTATTTTGATTAGTGTTCTGCTAAAGCTGTGATGTTACCTTGCAGTCACGGTTAGGTTTTTAGCGTGGGGAGCAGATTATATGCGGTCATTTAAAGTGTGGCTTGGTTGGGGGACACGGTGGAGACATAATTTGGTGTGTTGGAGTCTCGTGCGCGCGCGCTTCCAAATTAAAAGTCGAATTATTTTCAGCGAGAAAAGCTCGTTGTGAGGGTCTGACGTAGCTATAAATCATCCCTTTTCCACAGCCATCTCATCATCACCATCGGCCCTTTTTTCAGTCACTCACCATCATTTGGCGATGACCATGTACTAGGGTTAGGAGGAAATCCAGTGAAAAAATCAAATTTTTGAAAAAAAAAAAACTTCCTTTTTTTATTAACGAGGTACCCGACGGCGATTATTTACTAAATGAATGCACTCGTTTGAAGGGTTATATGTGTCGGAAATGTCGACAATAATCAAAGAAATTAGAAACTTGTATAATATAAATACTTTTTACTAATTGTTTGATATAATATTTGCATGTAAACTCGTTTACAATATTTAATCGCTTGTAAAAAAAAAAAAAAAATATGAAAAAGGTGAAAATATCGTCATGTTTTCAGTGATGTAAAATTATTATTATTAATGCATTATCATTATTTACAATGAAGTATGAAACCATATTATACAACTAATTTTTGAACGCTCTCTTAAATGCAATTATTTCACAGTTTTTTTCGCTGTGTTTCGTGTATATTGTAATTTATAAACATGATCACAAACTAATTTTATCGATTAATCCGAAAATTTTTTAACTACTATCAGTCACCGAGTTATCATTTTCAATTAATACTACGGATATAGGTTTTTTACGAGGCGAGTTGCAAACGAACAAATAAAAAACAATTGGTTGGTTTACCGTTTTGGCGGATGAGAATTATTTCACAGTATTTTGGATAGAATTTGTCGTTTAAAACGTTTCCTTTCGAAAATATTTGAATATTTTCGGAGTTATGCACTTAGGACGTATTCAAATTGACTTTAAAGGTACTTTGTTTGTAAAATCAGACGGGGAATGTTTGAATTAAAAAGTATACCGCTTCTTTAAAACTCATTTTTGATATTTCCGTAAGTATTTACGAATAGCGATGAATCAAGTTCGGGCGTGTTAAAAATACGCCGTTTATACGTTCGTCCCCGTTTCATAAAAACACTTTCCCATGTTTGTGCTCGGTGAAGATGAATTGACTGACCTCGGTAGCTATATATTCTAATTAAATTTAACTACCCCGTGTACGTAATTGTAGTGGTAGGTCGTAATTTTGCGCAATATGTATAATATATATATATGTGTGTGTGTGTGTGTGTGTGTGTGTATGATACGATCGAGGATAGATAAATGGTAAAGTTTTAGACGGGGCAAACAAGATTAGGAAAGTGAAACGTGACGATTATTCATCACGGACATCCGAGGAGGAGGAGGAGGAGAAGGAGGAGGTCATTTTGAAATCCACCGAAACACAACGCATTAGAGCGGTGGCAGATATCCATCCACCAAGTCAAAAACAAAAACGAAAAAAAAAAAAAAACAAAGAAAAGAGAAAAATTTGTAATGCTCACGTCGGATAAGCCGGGCGTATTTTGAATGCGTCCCGCGGGTTCGGTTTTTTTTTTCCCGAAACGACCCGAGCTTTTGAATACGAGGGGAGAGTGAAGCTGGTTTCACGGTATCCCGGTCGGTCAATATCTCTATTGGGGCCATTGAAAGATGACATTTAATCTCATACGGATATAGCTGCCCCCTCGTTGTACCCTTTATAAATGTAAATAGGCACTTTGAGAATTGGCCGGATTTTTGAATATTTCGTATTGATCTTCATAGTTTATTATTATGGGGATCGCATGAATTCAATCAACATACATATGTTCTCAGACGATTTCAAAAACATAAAGTATTATAATATTATTAGATGTTATTTGGATATCCACAAACAAATACAAGAAAACATTATACGTGATTTGCAGGGTTTGGATTTTGATTCCCTGAAAGAAATAACATTGGACCTTAAAAGCGATAAAAAATAATGTACCTAACTCGTTTATGATGAAAATTTTCATTTCATTTTTATTAATATTCTAACAAACACAATTTCGATACAATACGATAGCTAACTAACCAATTAAATTCGTTTATTTTGACAACCGGCTGTCTAACGCACAGTAGATAAAGGATTTATTGAGATTATGAATGTCGAAGTGGGTTATAATGTACATGGTAAAATAAAAAATTTCAATTCGAGTTGCTATAGTTCATATTTTGAATTTTTTCCCCTCATTTTATAATACTACTTACTCTTAAACTAATAAACGAATATGCAATTTAATTTAATAAAACACTTTTAATAAAATATTAAAAATGAAAATAATAAAATAAAAGTATTATGTCAGAATGCATAGACTGATTTTTTGAAAAATTTGAAAGTATTAATCTAGACCAGTAACAAATTGCATTTTGCTCTCGTGTCCTAATAATATTGTGTATATACTTTAGCATTATTTATATAATTAGTTACTGTTTTAAGCAACCTATATATGTTTTCCAAGTTTTAAGTTTTAACAATAATATTACAGAATTATTTTATTGCGTAAACTTTCTAAGTTTCACTTTACTGATGTACGAAGTATATAAAGTATGTAATATTTTTTTTAACATGTCTTCAATAAAAATTATTAATTTATTAAAGAACAATGATAAAAATACTAATGAACTTTTTATAACTATAGTTATTTGTTTTTTTTTATTATTTAATTTTTAAAACTACAAAAGCTTTTGTACTATCTATGATTAGAGTATGATAATTATTAATAACCTATAAATAATATACCAATATTGTTCTTTTCCGAGTACTTTTAAACTAAACAAGTATACATTTGAAAAATATAATTTGAATACATTATCTTTTATATATAATAATAAACGATAAATAAATTTTTTTTTTTTTTTGTAAAAAATCGTATATTTTATGAGTATATATTTTAAAAAATAAAATATTATAAAGTATTCAAATTGTTATAACAAAAGTTTTTATTCTTCAAAGTGACATTATAAAAAAATTATACCGTTATACTTATAGTTCCTATTATATTAAGTTAATAATTATATGATTAAGAAATGTAAAACTTAATTCAATATATTATAATATATATTTAATGAAATAAATGAATTGCATTTTATGTAATATTTTGTATTGAATCAATACTCGAAGTTGCAATATTTGAGAGTAAAATTATGCAATTGAAATATTTGAAATGTATATTATTTATACATAATATAATATACATTTATACGTGATATTAAAACCTTATATTATGTAAAACTAACTTAAAATTACCCATTCTATGAGTGTGCTATTTTATTAATTCTTTTAATTAGTTTTAATTTTCTGATTTCTATTCATATTTTTAGTTAGTTTGTTATAATATATACAAGCAATAAGCTGATTCAATATACATTTTTGAAATTATTTGTTTTTATAAATGAATTTTTTTGTTTATAATTTTTTACAAGTATTAAAATGCAATCACATGTATAACATGCATTATCAATTTAATATTAAAATGCATTATAACGAATAAAAAGTATAAAAATATTGGTCACTGACATTGGTATTAGTATTTTGGATATTTTTAACTAAAAATTATCTCAAAGACAATTGAACAGACGATAGTAAAAGCAGTACACCCTTTGAGTGTATTAGATTATTCTGTTTTCCTAAAAATTATGATTAAAAAAATATAGGATCAGTTGTTTTTTATCTACTATGTTAAAAAAAGAAATAGGACCGATGGATTACAATGGATTACAACGGAGATATTGTAATGTACCTATTTATATTTATGTATGAAAACATAAAAAATACGAGAAAAATTTTATTTTATACATCATTTAAAATATTCTGTTTGATTAAATTTTATTTTAAAAAGTTCTATTAATGTTTTTTTTTTTTTAAATAAGATTTTGTATTTTACCATTTAAGTTTTTAACTACTCATGAGCCTCCAAATTGAACCTGTTTTGAAATTTTTCAATGATTGAACTTTTTTTTTGAATTTTAGACCTGGGATTCGTAACATGAAAATAAAAATATAAATATACCATTTTAAACTACGATAAAGAAATAAAACCGGAATCATCAATCCGTTTTTTAATCATTTTGTAGGCATATTTCGATTTTTGCGTCAAAATTTCATAATATAAGTTGCCGTACAAAATGTATGGAACACTTATCGGTTTTTTTAAATACTTGAATCGACTTTAGAATTTTTAAGAAGTTTTACAGATTTCAATATTAATGACAAAAATCCCAATATTTTTGATTTTATTATTTGCCTCCACTCCATAATCTCATCATACCTATTCTATTTTAAAATTCTCTATTATTTATTTTTAATTACCTAATTTCATTTTAGTAATGTAACTTAATCATAAATTAGATAAAATTCTGTTTTTGTGTTTTTTAAAACATTTTTCATAGAGACTATTGTTATGATGTCAATGTGGGCCCACTACGAAATTGGACTCCCGAATATTATATTTTTAATAATTATATAAAAATCTAATAGCATAAATAGTGAAATATTAATCTATTTAAATTTAATTTTGTGGTCTAAAATGTGTTTAAATTTTTTTAAAATATGAACGGTGTTCACATTTACATTATTTTTAAAGAAATAAGTGACGTTTATAGTCATTCACAAAATATAAACGTAAATACAACAAACGTGGTTCTTTTCAAACACTGAGAATTGTATACATGGTAGTGTTTTTTTAAATCTTGGATATAGATATACTTACGAGAAAAATGCATTTGGAATATATTTTTTTATATAATTACAAATTATATATATATATATATATATATATACAATTAAAATTATAAATTAGTTTCATTACATAAGTAAGAATTTTATAAACATGTTTTCATATGATACATATATTATTTAAAAAAAAATTTCAATACAGATATAATGTAAAAAAAAATATATTTGTCTTTGAAATATATAGTCTAATATGTATGGGCGTTGGGTATATATCTTATTTAGTATATATCTACTTTAGTGCAATAAATAGTTGTAATATTGTTATACGTTTGAAAACAACGATAAATCTTTGCTTTTGAAAAACTAGTTCTTCTCCCTTGGTTTATGTATTTTTTAAATTATAAGCGAGCAAGACATTAAGTTCTCTTTTGTATTTCGTATAGTAGACTACAGTCATCATAACTCGAATTATTTAGTCAAATAAAATCAAAAGTGTTAAAGTGGTTTTGATGTAATATGTATATGTATTTGGTAATGTAAAGAATATTTCGCAAACATCCCTTTTTAAAATATTATTTTTAATAGAAGAATAATTTATATCTGTGTTTATTTTTATTTTTTTATATAAAACATTCCATTTTTAGTTAAAATTTTGAAATATTGTAATGCGTGTAAGGCACATATAATAATATATTCAGGAAAGTGCATGGTAGCATGGAGTGTTAAGGGTTGAAACATCCTACACAGTTTCAACATTTTTGCCTTTGGGTATCTATATAAATCTATTTTATGTCATATTTCTGTGAAAACCCTTTCTCTGTAATTAAATTTTCTACACATAAATAAAGGAATTATTGAGATTAGAATAGGTGTATTTTTTTTTTAAATACGAAAAATGCGTGAATTTAATAATCGTGTACGTAAACTATTTGTGGTAACGAAAAGAAAAATAATGACTCAATATGCATTATTTTGAAGTGACATATTTATTAAGGGCTTCAACATAAATTACAATTATATTGTTTACAGAAATATCAAATAATGAAATAAATTGCGATTTAAAAATTAAAAGTATTACTATGAGTTGTTATCACTTACAGGACTTTTAATATTAATTTTCGTTGAGCAGGTATATTTTTGTACTTTTACAATCGCTGCATAATTTATGTTCGGTTTTATTAACTGATGTATAGACATGGAATTATAATAATTTATTTAGCTTAAAAATAAAAGTTTTGTGAATTCATGTTTTTTCAATTTCGACTCAAATTTTTTACAATCTATTTATAATATTAAAAATGCTTTCTTGACTAATTTAAATATACTACGATAAGTTCCTTTCATTCTAAGTCAGAAAATTGTAGTATGATATTTGTATTAGGGTTTATTTTTATAGAGACTTTTATATTGATTCTGTATAATTATAACAATTATTGTGTGCTGAATTAAATTATTGGTACTTAGTGAAAATTTGCAACAAGATATAAGAGAAATATATTTTTTACTTTATTTATGTTGTTCTGTACATTGGTTATATAAATATATAGGAAATACATGAAATATTTAATATAATTTATTAGACTGGATTTTAATAGACATTGAACTTTTTTTGCCATCAGATAAAATCAAATATGTGCGTCAACCCGCCTAATTACAGTATTTCTATTTAATTTTATAATGCAACTTATTGAAATTTTCTACGTTTTTAAATTTTTGCAACTTTTGTATACTTCTTGTGATAAAATATACAAATTATTATTTTTTAGCTAATTTTACATTACGAAAATAATCAAGATATTTATTTTCACATTCTGTTTTGTAAGAGTAAAAACACGTTATATATACACAGTCATACGAGTATTATGATTTTTACAAGATATACTGATATTAATAACTTATCTCGGACGACGTATTTTCCTGCACAACATCTATATTTACAATAGTACCTACGCTTTAACCATAAACAAATAAACACTTAATACGTATATATAAAATATATTTATTTAAATATTAGAAAACTATTTCAATTAATTTCGAATACTATTATAATGAATTCATCTATTGATTCTTATTTCTAGTCACGAAATCCACCACAAGATAGCAATGTTCCTAAATTGCCTATTTAAAGCGCTGTGTTACTGTTTTTATTATAAAGTAAATACAGTCCTATGTATATGTATATCATTGTAACATGAAAAATTTGTATTTAATTGCATATTATAAATTTTATTTTATAAATAATTGAAATATTTAGTACATTTATCAAAAAATTCAACTAATTATACCTATTGAAAATTTAAAATATTTATATAAACCTGTACATAATAACTGAGTAGTAATTTTAATTTGTAATTTGTACGTCTTTTTGGAACAAATATATCTTTTTATTATGTATTATTAATATATTTTTCATTGTAATTTTAACATAATTTCATTGCAATTTAGACATATTTTTAGTGTAATTTTGACATATTTTTAATACAAATAAATTCGGTCTTTACTCATTATTTAAGAAAAATACTACATTATTGTTATCATAGGAGTAGGAAATTTAATATTTTTGTCAATGGAAGTGATGGAGTTTTACTTATATACGATATAAAATGCATATTAGTTATACTTATTCATAAAATACAAATTATGCAAGAAAATATGTTTGTGTACTTTTAAAATACCTCCTTGTTAGCATGCCTGTCTTCTATGATTTCTGTAATAGTTTATTGTTCTATTCTGACAATAACGAAAGTTTGCAAATTGTTCGATTATATTCAATATTTCGACCTTTTGTTTACGTATTTTTGATTATACATTATGGTACGTCAGTTAACATTAACGTTTTCGTCCTTTGTGTCATCTTACAGCCAGTGAAAAGTTGTTCATCTTTACATTCCAGTGTCGTTTATTGTAAAGTTAAAAATGTCCCGAGAATAGTTTCCTGAAAAATTAATCACTAAAAAAAGACTTAGTGTTTTTTATTACTTTTTTCTTACTGGACAAATTAAAATAAAAATCGAGAAAATTTGGTTTAATTTTAAATTGAAATTAGTTATATTTTTTCTGAATAAACAATATTATCATATATTATAATATATAGGTATATATAAATGACATATAAAACTCGTATATTTATGTAGTAGGTATTAATATAATATATTATACATAACTGTTTACAAATAATCAAATTTCAAGATTACCTCTTATTCATGTAGCTATAGGTATTTAATTTAATTTTGTTAATTTTTCATTGTAAATATAATATAGGTAGTTATAATTTATTACAGTTATTATGTACTTTAATAGTGTAATTAAATAATTTTGTAATTGGAATTTTGTGATTGCAATGTTGAAAACGTCTATTCAAGTACACATAATTCGTATTTGACTAATTTATATGGATTTTTCTCAAATTATTTCTATATTATATATGAAAGTATTTATAGTCGATAAGTTAATCTATATATACCTAGATATCTAATTAAAGTTTAATTAACAGTGAAACTAAGTATAAAAAGTTAAAACTGTTAGTTAAATTTTGATATTTTAAAAGTTTTTCCTTTTATTTAGGTATCAGTTTTGATATAATAACTTATCAGGCATTTATAGTTGTACAATAAAAAAAAGCTGATTGTAAATTAAAATAATTTAAAGTAATTAAAAATAATATAAAAATGATTACTGATCACTTTAAATAAATATAGTTATTTAAATTTACGAAAAATGGCGAAAAACGGCAAGGGGAAAAACTATAAAGTATAGAGAAAAATATCAAAACCTAATTTAATTTTTATTTTATTCTAGAAACAACTATTTAAATTTTGTTTTGGAAAAGAACCTTTTTCGTAGATTTTTCCTAGTATTATTAATATTTGACGATCGTATAATGTATTGTATTTTCTGAAACTATGTAATTTCACTAATAAGATTAAGGATTTTTAAATTAGTTATCGGCTCGACAATGTTTCTTATAATTTGACAAGAACCAAAAAAAGTTTTAACTGAAACGTCTAGTCGAAAATTATATACATTTTAGGTAGTGTAAAGATATCGGGGTACTCGTAAAACCTCATTTCAATAAATTTTAAAGTATTGACTGTAGAGTGTATATGAAAAACAAATATAATTGTAATAATAGTAATAATAATAATAACAAAAAACTGATTAACCCGAAGCGTTGAATCGTTTTTTAGCCTGAACTTTCTTAGTTGGCAATGTACCTTTAATGATTTCCTTTTAATATATATATATATTATAATAATCACATTATATATTGTTATCTTGTTTTAAGATAAACTCATGTATTGATTTTATTATTTTGAGATATTATTGTTAATATTAATTCTATAGTTTTTTTTAAATTATTAACAAAAGTATAGAACTGCTTTGCTTTCGAATTGGTTACATAGCATTGCGATACCGGCAATTATGTGATATAGTAATTATGCTACAGACATGCTCAATAGTTAATATGTAGCTTAACTGGATCATAAAATCATAGTTGGTACTTTAAAATTGCATTACATTTTTTTTTTTTTTAGTTTAGTGGTCGTGATTATTTTTATTTTTTATAAATATTTTAGAAAAATAAATCGGTACTTATTTAGGTATATTGTAAAAATTAATTATTTTTGAAAATATATTAGTTTAGGCGTATAAGCTGGCATCTATGGTCGTATGATGAGATACGTTAGCTTAATATGTCCGGTTATAACATTAATTTTTAATAAATTGAATGTATAAGGCCCCTTGCCATGTATAAGATTAAACAAACCTCACTAATTTGTATAATCCACTGCAACAATATTTTTATATTATGATTAAAACAAACAAAAATGACACATAGTAGGTAATAAAGTCTAAAGTTACAATGCCTATTTAATATTAAAGTAATACGTGGGTATATCAATGTAATGCCAATATTTATCCAACTGAATTATTTCAATCGTCAACTTTACTAGTAAAATTAACTAATATTTATTATTTTTGAGTTATGCAATACGATTGTCAAGTTTAGAATACATTTTTTTTAAAAATAATTAAGTTTATTTTCTATTGAAATTCACAATTATTTTGATATATTATTATTATTATTAACGTCTTATTACATTTTTTATAACAGTTAATTATTATATTTTATCTAAATTAATAGAAATTAATTAAAATTAAATAATTTTTTTAGAATTTAAAATAATTTTTGGTAAAAAAAGGGCATTTTGGAAGTAAAAATTAGATCCTTAGGGGAACTCTATAATATAATTCTTGATACATTATTACAAAAATATACAAATCGAAAAATTGTTGAAAGAATGTTATTGTTGTACATAATGAGTTTTTGATTATAGTGTTTCAAATAGTCATAAGTTAGTAGAATCATAACTTTATGGTTTTAAAAAAAACAACACTAATGGTTAATAATATTCAAAATAATCATGACTTAACTGTACTACTAAAACAATTGCCATCTATATAGGTCACCATTTTGTTGATTTAAAAACAATATTATAGTATATATAGTATTCATATTTTCTGCTAGACAAAAACCGTAAAATGTTTATATAATAGCGGACTATCTATGTTGAAAATTTAAAATTATATAAACACACCAATAGATAGGAAACATAAAATAAATCTTAAAGGATGAATCTATATAGTTTAAGGGATTGGGAAAATGTAAACAAGAGTAATAAAAATAAAATACTGATTCATTTCCATAATATCATATGAAATGCATTATGAGTATAATATAATGAAAGTTTATATTATGAGATACTAAAAAAAAGTCTTCGATGTCAAGTAGGTATCTATGCTGCATAAACATTTGTCTCAAAAATACGATAAAATTACCTTTTTTGTACAATTTTGAGAAATTATTTTTATTTAAATTTATTAAATCAATTTACAAATATTCTGTTTTCATCAAACATAAAAGTAATTTTACAGTATATTACAAGGTTTTTTTAAATATAAATTAAACCTAATATTAATAATTGTTTGTGTCTAATTAAAAAAAAAAAAAATTAATAATGGATGCTGATTAATTTAGAAATAGTGTTAAATAGGTCTCAATATTTCATTATGAAATATTTTGATATATATATATCAAAATATTATTATTATATATATATTATATAGTAGATTGATGTGTCTTGATGCATTCGATTTAATTCTTAAAATAAAGAAATTGTTAAAAATGTTATAAATATATAATGATTATTGACCATTTCTTTATTTTGAGAATTAAGCCAATCCATCATTCTGTTATTGCCAGTATATAATATAGGATGTCAGTTTTCATTACTTTATAAATTAATTCTTAAGCTGCTTTGTAACATTTTTAATCATTCATGTGTTTTGTCGAAAATAAACTCTCCGTAGTTTCTCAGGTTAATTTTGAATTTATTTTTGATTTCAAAAATTCATTTTTTTTTTGATTGAAATTTATTTTATTTTTATTTGTGATTTATTTGCCATGGAAATTAGTGACCTTTAAAATATTCCTATTTGTATATAGATCCATCGCGTTTTTTTGATTTCAAAATACGTTTTGTCAGGGTATCAATAAAATAAAATGATAAAAATATGCGTTTTTGATGTCGATAAGGGGGTGAACAGATTTTAGAGTAAATTCAAAATCGAGTCAGATACCTACGGAAATAGAAATTCCAATTTATCAAAAATCAAATATAGGTATTGAATACCACTGAAAAAACTAGATAAACTATCGTAGTTTATTCCGAAAATTTTCATAATTAATAAACAGTGATATTCAGTAGTATTATGTATATACATACATAATTTATATCAACGGGTTACAGAGATTACGGAATATGTACGGCCTGTGATGTATAATATATAGGCGGATAAAAACGAGAAATAAGTCGCTTTTGGGTTTATTAGTCGTAGTAGACCCGACGAAAAATTGACTTGCCTTTCTGTTTGCTATCATTGCTGTAGCTATATATACATATACGGAATCAGAATTCGTGCACGTATTTCCGCTCTTTAATAAAACGAAAATCCTCTCTAAAACGTGGTCGAGTCCTCGACTTTTTGGCCAATCATTTATTGAAAAATAACAATCCAGTATAAAGTATTTTTTTTTTTTTTTTTTTTGACCGTGATATTATATAGGTGTAATGATGGCTATTCGTCATAATAGAAACCCATCATTTGCGAACAATATATATATATATATATATATCGGCTCCCATTACATTGTTGACGACGTATATTTTATATTAGATGATATTTCTCTTTATTTTATTATATTTTCATGTTTTGAGTCGGTTTTATCGAAGTGTTAATGTGCTCATAACGTTATGTATATGTGTGTGTGTTATGCACAATGTACATAGGTAATATTTTGTTGGTGGAATCGGTTTTGTTATATATATACAAAAAAACGAAAAATATATTTTTTATTTGATGTCAATAAGTACTATTTTATAGATTTGAAATACTGATAAAAGATAATGGATCCAAATTATGTATTGAAAAA
The DNA here is from genome assembly GCA_025469235.1 of Pemphigus obesinymphae. Lineage (NCBI taxonomy): Eukaryota > Metazoa > Arthropoda > Insecta > Hemiptera > Aphididae > Pemphigus > Pemphigus obesinymphae. The sequence continues at coordinate 16,750 of JAIPRL010001922.1, forward strand.
ATATTTTTATATCGTTTAACTTGTCAATAAATTGTTGAAATTATATCAAAAACGTAACAGTATACACCATAAATGCAAATATTGAACTATCATTAAAAAATATGATAATACATGACGATAAATGAATAAATTCGTAAAATAGAATACGTGAAAATCTTGAAATTTAATAATATATTAAGGAGAAATAATAATGTGTCGATTATTTTCACATTTATATTTATATTTAAACACAAAACATTTAAATTGTAAAAACGTTAAATAATATAAAATATTTTCATACAAGACAAAATCAATCTCATACACAATATGTAAAAAAATATTATTTAATCAAGTTTATAGTTTGTCAAATTATAACAAAAAGAGAAAATTTTGGTTTATAAAAATATTTTAATTAAAAGCTTTAGAAATTCGAATTTCGAATCTTTGTTCAAGTTTTAGGTGTAGTGTGTTCATATTAATTGCATATTATGAGAACTATTTATTTATATTAATAATAGTAAAAGTAGTTTGTATCCCTACATACATTTAATAAAATCTAATTTTCAAACAATAATTTCGTGATTTGTACAATTTTAATATAATTTTTACTATTGGTGACTGAAATGCAAAAATAAAACAAAACTTTTTTAATTTGAAATAAATAAAATTTATTCCGTAAAATATTAGATCTTAAATATATAATCTAATTTAATTTTTAATTAAATAGACTTTAAGTTCACTGACGTTGGACCCTATTTCAACACGTTAAAAAATTCAATTAATTTTGCACAATGTTTTTGTATAATCTATTGGATTTTTTTTCGTCATAAAAAAGATAATTGTTTTCAGAATTAATAGATAAAATATCTTATTTTTAAAAATACACATAGATGGGTTATGTTTTCTTTTTATTTTGATCGGTGCGAGGAGGCTATTGATTTTACAAATTTATTTATTTTTTGGGAGGAACTTTTTGACCAGAAAGAATCGAGAATTTGTATGTTAACGATAAAAAATTGATTTTAGCTAGTATTTTTGAGAGGTTATTTTTTGATTTGCTTAAACGTAAAGATAAGTTACCTTTTATACAGTGTACACGGTGTGTAGTATTTTATAATTATTGCAAGAGAAATAAAAAAATAACAAATAAATGGTAGTTAAGGGTTATTGATTTATTTTTTTTTAATTAGCTTCTCAATAGTTAAGGTAATTTTATTTTATTTTAATAATATTAAAAAATATTATACCGAACTTCAGAAATCATATTATTGAATGCAATGATCCATCATTTCTTGAAATGCAATGCTTCCCCAAGAGTATTTTGTCAGATAAGCGATGTGCATCTACCCTCACTGACACTGAAATATTTCCATTATCTAATGACTGGACTTGTTCATCATTGTTTTATTTCCATCGGGAAGGAATGAAGCCAAATGATAAAATATTCAATGAATTCGAGGATAATTAGAAAAAACATGTATGTAGGTATAGATAAATTCCATTATATTATAATATACTTCTAAGAAACATTTGGTTTAATAATTGAAGATTGAGAAATACACACTATTAAGTAAAGTTGTTATTTAATTTTATTATAAATTTGAAAATAAAATTCAATTCGTAACTATTCATTTGTTATAAGTAAGGAACGGATTTATATGTAAATATTATCATAAATAATATATAAATATATGTTTTGCATATTTTGCATATTTTTAACTTACTTTAACTAACGTGTTTTTATTTACAGCTATAGAAATTTGTGAAATTATTGTTCTCGAATACAAAATATTTTAAAATTACAAGTAACGACTAACCAGTGTATAATAAACTAGACTTTATCGGACAAGAAATGGTCATGATTTATATCATTTTTATTGAATAATAAAAATTTTGTTTTACATATTTGCATATTTAAAATTTTTAAACTTTTTTTTTGCATATTTAATGCATATTTGTTTGTAAATTTTAAATGCATATTTTGTAGCATATTATAGTACTTTTAAATACTTATTTTGAGGGTTTTTTGTGCATATAAATCCGTTCCCTGGTTATAAGAAATAAAAATACCATTTAAGTTATTTTAATAATGAGTAGTTTTATATTTAATAATAAATATTTGTTTCCATCGAGTTTATTATAAAGTTATATAAATTTTTAAATGTACCTATATTTATATACATTTTATGCACTTTCTAGAATTAATATTAAATCAATATTATTAAGTTATACTATTTGCTATTTAGACTTTAAAAACATTTTTGTTGTTGCTGTTATCAAAATTTTATGTGGTATTTATAAATGGTCTGTATTAAGAATAGAAATAGCATAGAATCCTTTCCTTCTGTTGTAACAATACATTTACTGTAATTTATTAATACAAAAAGTGTAATAAGAAATATCACTGTATATATTACGAACACATTTTACCGTTAAATTATTACCTATCAAAAATGTATCTGGGTCATTTCTGTAATTGAAAAGTTCTGTGTATTTTTGTCGTTTACAAATCGTTTATAAATGTACTTCAAATATATTAAAAATTAAACGACAGACTTAATCGTCCAGATATATATAAATGGCTATAATATACATTTATTGAAGGGTATATAATTTTATTATATTAATAGGTATAATAATTATTGTAGTTTAGGTATTATTTAAAAAGGTATTATTTTAACTATAAAATATAATGTATAAAATGTTTAAAAGAGGCAAGTACCTATGTCTACGCGTTTATTATTAATTAAAAGTGAAATTGCATGCTGAAATACCAGAAAACATTTATAAATAATATATATTTTTTTTTATAAAATACCAGAATGTAATACAATGTTCCAAAAATGGTTTGGGTAATATTCGGTTCGTAATGTTATAAAACATAAATAACATTTTAAATATTTACTTGTGTAAATGTTTTACAATAATTATTCGCAAAAATTTTTAAAAGGTTTTATTAAAAAAAAATTTAAATAGTAATTGTCCAAACCAAAAATGTTCCTACGATATTATTTGAATAATTAACTGTTTTATTTTTTACTTTCTAGAATTAACTTATAAGAAAATTTTCTTTTCTTTTATAATATATGTGATTGAACTTTCAATAAATTAAATCTTATTATGTGAAAATGTTTTTAAACATTATTAATATTTCACATTTTCTCGATAAACATTAAACAAGTATTGAAAAAAAAACAGATCGAATACTTTAAATGTAATATTTTTGCATATATATATATATATGCAAAAATATTATATATATATATTATGGCAATATGGTTACCAGATTTTAACCACACTTTTTATAAAATAAGGGAATATAATATTTTTTTACACAGTTTCAACAAAAAATTATATAATATATCACGAATAGGTAGGCTATATCCTTGAACACAAAGTTCATATATTCTATATTGGTCTTCGAGTGACGATCATTAGACATTAATTCTTTGTATACACTTTCCATTTTATGGATTCTATCTCAAAGGTATTAAATCCTCATATTTTCTTAAAACTACACTATTCTGACGTTTATGTATCTTGCTATACTTTATGGATTATAATGCGAACCTCTTGGATACATAAGCCGATGATGGTAGCGAGCGGAAAATTAGAAGGATTTTGTAATATATTATAGGTAAACATGTTGCGATATTACGATATATTTTATTTGAGATACATTTATTTCAAACGATGAATAATAGTCGGGAAGAAAAATATAAAAATATTTAATAACTGCTATGGATGTTTCGATGGAAGTTGTGGGTTATATTTGATAGAATGTATTTATCAAAACTTTTTTATCGACTACATAAATAAAAATGGAAACGGAAACGTTTGGAAATAAAACCTTTGTAAAAATTGGATAATACGTTTTTGAAAAAATAACAAATTATAATATACGTGATTTTGTGCAACACGAGAAAAACAGAATATTTTAAAAATGTCGTTAAAATAATATCAAACAATTCATATGTTTTACATTTTTGTTTCCTTATCATCGGAACAGTACTACTACTTTTAGAACATTACGCAAAAGCAATACTTAAAAAAAAAGTATTCTTCTTTTTTTAAAGATATTCAAGATATTTTCAAGGATGAATGTTCATAGTTTCTTTTATTTTTAGAATGATTCTAGTACATTTTTTTATTTATTGTTTATTGTACGGAATGTTTATTTAAAAGACAATACTGTGGTTTTATACAAGACTCCAGTTTATGAATATATAAAATTATACTTTAATGTATTATGTTATAATATAGCTTTTAGTGTTATCTATTTTAAATATGCTCAATTAGTAATTAGTAAAAAAAAATTTTAATCTAAAATTTAAAAATTTAAAAGTATTAAAAATGAAATATTTTTATCATATTCATAAAGTTATATTATATGTATGCCTTGTGTGTCTTTTAGACATCCATATAATATATTATAAAATGTTCTTATTGTGATATTAACCAAATATTGTAGTATTGTTTAGACGATAATAAGAAAAAATACCTATAAATTAAGGATTTAAAAAATTTAAAACAGTAATCTCATATTATTCAGTATATTTATGTTTGAACTTATATATCACCTGTATTTTTTTTAAAAGGTAATACAATAATTTTCTGAAAGCAGAAATATTTAAGTCGTAAAAAGTAACCATAGGTATTTGTTACGATTTGTGACGTGTTATATTTTTTTCTATACTATTGGTTACTATGTTTAATTATTGGGTAATCTATCTATATTTTAATCTAAAAAAGATTAAATAAAACTAAAATATTTTTTTTTATTTTAAATGAAAGTAAAATGAAATGAAATTTATTAAATAATTATTTATTCCATACTTTTTCTTGGTTATTTTTATAAAGTAGGTGGTACATTTCGTGAATTATACATTTAAATATAAATATATTTAGATTAAATGTTTTATTGTTAAAATTAATTAATATAATAATATATTTTTCACAATTTTTCTCCGTTTTGGCACAATATTAAATTTCTGGCTGGTGCCAAAACTGTGATAAATAAATTTAGGTCAAAATTTTGCTTTCAAGACGTAAACAAACCCACATTGCTCGTGTAAGTACCACTAAATTATTGCCAATAATTTGAAAATATTATTAGAACTTAATAATAATTTATATTCCGAATGTCAGAAAAAAATTGCTATATTCAATGACAAAATGTAATTTAGGTTTTATACGTTGAGGTAGCTAATTCAATTTTCTGATGGACTTCGACTGACGTTAAAATTTAAAAAATGATATTAAATCAAAATGGTATTTTTCATGATATTTTTAAAATATTGTAGGTTGAGTGGGAGCTATAGTAGATTCCTGTAATATTATAACTTATAGATTAAAAATTATAACGTGGCTCATTACATATACGAAACAATACATAGATGTCATGTTTTTACCCTGCATAATAATATTTGCATATTATAATGAATTCTGAGGTTATTTTTTCTTTATGAAATATTGTTATTAAATCGATTTATAAAAGATTTAAAAAAATTCAGGATTATAAGTTCTAACATTTAAAAGCTTTTAAATTGCATTTTTTTTTTAAATATACTTTTTTTTATATATAAAAGACCTATTTATATCTAAAACGGAGTATATTATTGAATGAGTCAGACAGATTAGTAAAAGGTTTTATATAACGAAAATTCAGTTGGACTTATTAATTTTATTTGAATTAGATAAAACCAAATCAAATTAAGAATGTTTTATATCCGAAAAATATCTATTGAATACAAGGAATACATGTGGGGGCTTATAAATGTTCTGTCTAACGTTAGTTATACTTTTATTAGTAGGTATTTAATATGGTTTAAATGTTAGTTATACTTTGGCTTGTAAAAAACGACTTTATTTTTGAAACTTTTTCATAATATTTTCATTATGTTCCACAAATCATTAACTAGTTAAATAATAGAGTATTTTTAATTGCTTTTACTGTTCATATATGTAAATATAAAATTTGTTACTAATATTATTTGAATAGGATAAATGAAAAAGTTTTATGATTGTTTATAATTTAAAAACGCTATCTTGAACAATTTAAATTTACGAGATGAAACCATTTTATACTTATCTCGTGATATGTTAAGTAGTTAATAATAAATTATAATTTATAAAATAAATATAAAAACACATTTATACCTATATGTAGATACCTATGTTATAGGTAAAATATATCTAAATTTATTTTAGTTCTTTTACACTGAACGTTTTTATGTAGATTAAATTGCATAAATTGTATTGAATAATATGTGTATGCATTTTACGTTTTATGTATCATAATATGTACACGGACTTGGCCAATAGGCCATTAGTACGGAAAGATAATATTAATAATAATTGAAACCGTAAATTATTCTGCACCTGAACCAGAACAGAACAACGGCCGAATTAAACTGATAGGGTAAAGGGATATTATATGTATTAATGAGTATGATGTCCTATATTAGAGTAGGCATCTAATTGAAAACGCCAGCAATACAATGATCAAATTACTGAAATATTTCATTTTCCGAAAAAATACATTTTTTGATAATTCAGTATTGTGACACTGAGGATACATAAAATCATATAATACTTTTTTCTTTTTTTAACGAAATAGGGGGTTTTCAACTAAATCAACTGTAGAAAAAAAATTTGGGTTTTTAATAATACCTGTATAATTCTTTCATTATGAGAAATTAATTACGTTTTTTATCGTGTTGAAAAAGGACACATCGGTGAACCAAAAGCATTTTTTTTTTGTAAAAATATATAGATTAGATAATATGTTAAAGATTTAATATTTTAATGAAAAAAGGGGTTTATTATTTAATTAGTTAATGTTCATTACATTTTAATGATTAAAATTTAGTTTTATATAATTTTGTATAACTACATTTTAGTTTTTACTATTAAATTCTTTATTTAATAATAAATTAAAATTTCTATTAATTGATGATAAAAGTAAAGACATACTTTATTTTAACAAGGTACAAAAAATTCGTTGTAGATAAGTATGTATTTTTATACTATAAAATATTTCCACACCATTTTAATTTAGAAAATAATTCATTCTTTTTGGATTTTTCTATAAAAAGGTGATAATATTATATTATGTTATTTTGAACACAATTAGAATTTATTATAAATTTTCTTAAAAAGAAAAATAACCATATTTAAAATAATATCAATTTTAATAACTGCAAATGATTTAAAACTTTCAATTAAACAGTTTAAACATAATAGGAATTATAGCACTATTTAATATATACTGAAATATTCTAGATATAGGTACTCATTAAAATAATTAGAATAAACCGAAGATAAAGTGATAAATTAAAATGTGCACTCAAAAATATAGATATTATATATTATATTTTATAAATACATATATATTGGTTTGTGTTAAATTTTAATATTAAAATTGTGTAATACGAATGTAAGTGTATACACTTAATTTATAAAGCTAAGAATATCAATTTATACAAAAAGAAATAGAATGACGCATTTTAGGTGTTTGCACAAATCATCTGTAATAGACCTATAAAACTAGAAAAATAACGAAATATACCTATACAAATTAAATATGTAAAAACAATAGTATTATTAATCAAAACTTATTGAAAAGTATTTAAAATATTTACTTATTTAATATACGATACGATTAACAAATAATTGGTATTCAAATTTATACATACTTGTGTTCTATTAATAATAATGTATTGTTTTATTTATAGTTATGAATCGGACATGTAAGAGATTATTCATAAATTATTATATTTATTACTATTACGGGTAAGTTTGTACCTTTTTATTTAGATAACCTACTTTTGTGCATTAAAAACAAATTATTATTATTTTGTTTTGAACATTAAACTACCACAATAATACGATAAATGTATAGTTACTTATTTTTGAAACCAATTTAGAGTCAATAAATAAAAATAAAGTTACACTATTTCTCGCATTGGAAAAAACTATTGTGGAAGCAATATATAATTCTTAGGTATAGTTTTGAAAACTTAAAGATAATACTTAATACCCAGTTGCACAAAACTTAATCCATAAATATTTTATTAAATCGATATTTTGTTAATATTTTAACGTTAAAATACTTAACATAAAATATTAGGTGTACATAAATTTTTATATATTGTATTTATTTACCTGAAAGCTGAAGCAACGTTATTTGTTTCTCTCTAGTCACTCCACTTATCCACCTTAACATTTTCATCTCTGCTAAACTTATTCTCTGTTCTATCTTACTACCTCCTGCTCAACATTATATTCTATACATCATTGCAGTTCTCGTGACATTGTCTTATGAAAATTACATTTTATCCTAACGGAGATCACATAAAATACGTTTCTCTCCACTTCATCTATTCAACACTTAATCCCGTGTTTCATATCCTCTTCAAAGCCCCTATAGTTCTGCACGATGAACCCTAAATACTTGAATACTTGAACCTCTCAACTTCTCCCACTTCATCTTCACTCAATATTATTTCTAGTTTTTCCCTACTATCTCTGTGTTTCCTTTTCCCAAAATCATACTACATATATTCTGTTACAAATACTCCTACTAATCCTTAGTTCTTTACTTTCAAATGTTTCCTCTACTCTTCAAGTCTACCATTCACTTTCTTAATACTCTCTCCTATCAGCACTATATCATCTGCAAACAACATGTATCATGGTATCTCACCTTGTATATCCTTTGTCATTTTATTCTTTATCAGGGAAAATAAGTAAGGACTCAAAGCCGAACTCTAGTTGAACTCCCAACCCTGACCCTAAAATTCTCAGTTTCTGCTCACAGACTTTTCACTCTTGTACTCACCTCTTCATACATGTCCTAAATTACGTTCAAATACATCTGTGGTAATTTTTTCTGTATTAATGCATACTTCAAGATCTCCCTAGGAGTAATATCCTAGGCCTCCAATAAATATCAATACATACTATATACAATTTCCTTTTCCTTTCTCTATACTTTTTTAAAATCTGTCTTACAACAAATATTGGCTCTATTATTGACCTCCCAGGTATAAACCTAAAATGATTTATAGTAACGATTGTCTCACTACTTACCCTTTTATATATTATATTTTCACAAATACTCATACCTTTTTTATTCTTCTATAATTTCCACATTCCTATAAATCTCCTTCACCCTTAAATATTGATACCACACAACTCTTTTTCCACGCTTCTTGAATTTTTCATTCAACTAGTACTTTATTGAAGAACTTTGTCGGCTATCCTATACCTAAACTCCCTAATACTTTCCATACTTTTACTTGTACTCCTACTCCATCCGGTTGTACCGCTTTCGTATTTTTCATTTTTCTCAATTCAACTCTGAATATTTTTCAAATTTAGCTTCCAACAAAATATCATAAGGTAATTTATTACGGAGTAATATAAAATAATAATAGACAAATGTTCAGCACCACTAATTTCAATATTTTAAACTGGTAAAAATATGTATTTTTCATACTATCAATCACATATATATATAAAATAATTTCTCAAAAAAAAATAAAAAATAAAAAATCATATTACACTTTTAATACACAATAAAATATATCGTTGAAATGCGGACATTTTATATGAATTTCCCTATATTGATGTCACAGGGGTCAGTAGTATTCAATAATCGCCGCAACTTCATGAATCATTATTATTTTTTGCATTTTCTTTTTAAAATACATTTTTTGTACTTCATTGTATTCAAATTAGTAATAAAATATTTTAATTGGTTGTGAATGTCAATGTGTGAACGTATCCATAATCAATACGAAATAGTAATTAGCAAATATGTAGTTTAAGTTTCACATAAAAATAAATGAAATTTTTATAATAGAAACAGTACAATTATATAATTTATATATAATTGAAACTAAAATAGCAAACAAAATATCATCCTTTTAATCTGGGTTTAAAATTGCTTCCGAAAATTTCGAGAACCGTTAACCGGTATTAAGCGGTTTTTTAAATACGTAGATATAGATAAGCGGTTCTTTGAATATTTAAAAAATAGATAGTTACCACTTCCCAGCTAAAAATCGCTACCTACTTCTCATAACCGGTTAACGGGTTTAAGCTGCTTCTAACTTTTTAAAACAGTTAATTACAATTTAAATATGCTTTTGATAAACATTTATAATATTTATAACTATTCGTCGTCCAACTTTTTGATCTATGCTTTCCGATCCAAGAATATTTATTAGATTATTCAAATTTTTTTTAAAAAAATTCTATGGTAAAGTAAGCTTCGTCGTGATAAAAAATAATACACTTATAAAGAATTCATAATAATTATAAACTAATGGTCGTAAACAACGATTTTTTCATAAACGTGCCTGCTCTCACTTCAATATTTCTTTTAACCACGGACTAACGTAGATGTAGCTCGGGTATAACGTACTTTGTACGTACCTAACCTATATAATATGTCCATGCTTTAAACAATCACCAATAAGTCGATCGGCTGATTAATTTATGTACTTCATGTTTAGTACACAGGCTATAAATAGTATCATTAGTGACAACTGACGATTCAAGAGCATATTATACGTATATGTACCTACTATTAAAATATACCCGTTATATTTAAATATCATATTAAAATACAATAATAGGTATTATAAAATAAAGATTAAATTGTTGTAAATAAAAATACTAAGTAAAAATGATAAAGGCATGATAAACAAACAAATACTATTTATAATATAATAATATATAAATAATGATTTTATTTCCACCTTAGAAAAAAGGTTAGTGGTTTTTTCTTTTTGTTACTTTCAACATGGGTTATCGGTTCCATTACAACTACCGGTAAATGTAAAACTCCAAAATTATATTTTTGATTACCGGTTAGCGATGACCGCTTCTTAGATTTAAAAATAAAAACCGGGAAGCGGTTTTCAAATCTCAACAAAGGGGTTTTCAACCGGATTTCGGGAAAAACCGGTTACCAGTTTTAAGCCCTGCTTTTAAGTATATATTATTTTGTAACATTTTTGATCAGATGTCTAAGTACAGCTGCATCTGATGCCCAGTTTTAAAATCTTATTTCTACGTACAAATGTCAGACACTCCAGACGGGGGTTTTTTAAATATAATTTTACGATTATCTTTATTTAGAAAAATCAAATTAAATAATGTTGGCAACAGATTGTTATAATACTTTTGTTGTTCTTTTTCAAACCTATTAAACGTACTCATCAAATTTTGACCGATGTTCTAACATTACTTTAACTATAATTATTATTATTTAACATTATTTTTTTTCATTTTATAAGGATAAAATAGATAAAATATTGACGTAATGTATAGATAATAATAATAATACAATTATCTGTTATTAACGGTTTTTTTTGTGTATAGTTTTAGGGCAATTGACGAATATTTTAATTTGATACTTACCTATGGAATTATACTAAATGAACAAATCATATTGTCAAATTCAATAATGATTTAAAAAATTGATTAGAAATCTTTAAATATAATTATAATTTTGTAATTAAACCTATACTTCGAAATAAAAATATTGTACGTATTTATTGATTTAATGACTAGTTAAATCATTGAAAGGGTTTTAGATTTTGAGTGGTGTGAGTCAGGTATTGGTTTTAATAATATACTATATAATGTTTATTATTATTTTTCTTTTTAATTTAAAAATAGACTACTTTGTTAATATTACCAACTGTTGTAGGTTATAATTAATTAAATAATATATTATTTAAAGTAATATTTTATGCGGAAATTGATTGGAATACTTTTCATAATTAATATATATATATATATATATATTTATGAATATTTCTAGTAATATACAAATATAGTAAACTTTAATTCCGAACTCAATTCGTATATTATACATTTTTTTTGATAATAGTTTATTTTCATAATTTGTTGAAATTTTAAAATCTCAAGGTCTTAAAATTGAAAAAACAATAACAAAAACCACACATATTAAATATTTTAAAAATTATATTGATATCTGAACATTGTACCTATATAACTATGTATAGCTATGAAATTGACAATTTAAATTTAATTAAAAACTAGCTGGCCACAACTATCACTATTTTATAGATTGTTAATTTTTATTTTTTAATATCTGTGCTTACGGCGAAATTCAAAAAACGCACGTTTATATTTCTACCTGTGCCATATTTCTAAACGGCAGAGATAATACGTGCAACTCATAAAGCGTTCTTTTATACCATGTTACTCAGATGCATACAAAGGAATGAGGAAAGAAATCATATTGAAAAACTAAAAAGTATAACTTGAAATACATATGATATTTGAGTTCTATATGGATTGAATTTCAAAAGTATCTTAAAGAATTTGAGATAGATTTAATATCGAGAAATTTCACTGAATTATATTATTAAATTTTAAAAATTCCTTACATAAATCTAAATACCTATATTCAACAGAGGAAAATATTTAGAATTTAATTAAATGTATACGTATAATCACGTACTTATTTAAATACAATAATATAATAATGTATTGCTCTTAAAACATGCGGCTTAGTTAATTTCTTTGATTTTTATACTCTATTTATCTGTACTTAGATTATATAATATGTATAATTGAAATTGAAAGTGTTTAAACTTAGGTCAATTATATGATAGATAAATTAATTAATATAATTAATAGATTTTATTATTTCTAACTTATTAATAATAGCGTAACATTAAGGTCCATGTTTTTTGGAGTTTTTGATCAAAAATAAATTTCACATTGTATATTCTTGTTATTTGACTACAATACAATTTTAATTCTAAGATGAGTAATATGTATAAAACATATTTTGTTTTTAAGTGTATTTAATTTTTATTGTATAGAAATTTGCAGATTTTGCTAAACTTTTAAAAAACTTTATTATTAACAATAATAAAACCATCCAACGATGAAAGTTGGTTAATATCGTTTCTACGATTCTTGGACAGGATAATGTATTATTTTGATTTTAAATTTGAAAGTTAAGATAAATAAATGAATTGGAAAAATGATTCTGAGCGAAGTTCGGTATATGTCATTATAATAAAAAGAAAGCGGTATCCAAAAAACGTATTTTTTTTCCTATTTATAAACAATTTCACCTATAAAAGGCAATTTTCTTTTACATTTAAGAAAACTGCTGGAAAAATCTAAAAGTGACATCTTTAAAGTACCAAATAGAGCGAATTTATCAAAAGATTTTTGATATGGGGAGAACAATTTGGAAGAAGTGGAGAATACTATGAGAGGGGGTACAAATTGTCTGTGATGCCTGGACAAAATTATGAAGTATTTAAAACTTTTCAATTTTTTTCATATATATATATTATTATTAAATGTGTATTTTAAATATTCCAACACGTATTTAAAAATTAAAATTTTAAGTATAGGAGATATTAACCCCCTAGTAAAAATCGCCTGTTACGCTAAAATTTTTTTACCTCCTCTCCTACCTAGGAAAAAATTTGGAACGTAAAAACCATTGTCAGCGACACCAGTGTCAGTCAATTTTTCTTATTTGGGAATTCCGGAAAATGACGTAGCGAAATCTAACAAATTCATAACAAAATTTTGACACTAATTTGGAGTGATTCGGACAACATGCTGTTGCTGTGTTAAGTTGGAACTGGCATAGGTGTTCTTTGATTTACATTCAATTGAGACTACAGTAAAATCTAAAAATACCTAGCCTACAAAATCTTGCAAATTTCTAGCAATTTTTTAAGTTTTACACTAGAAAAGATAGTTTAAAACTTAATAGTAGTATTTAATTTTTTAAGGTTCTAACATAATATGCCGGTGCTAACTTGATGGACATACTTACTTTTGATAAAACGAATGTTGTCATGATCATATTAAAATATACTATTTAAAAAAAATATATATATAAAAGTAATAAAACCACGACAAATAAATATATTTCGGAGTAAAACGTCGTATATTATGAAACTGGGTTTTTTTCTGTTGAGATATTGAAAATTTAAAATCGAATTTAGGATAAGTGTAATAACTGTTGGAAACGATCTCCTATTTTCAAGAGATTGAATCCGAAGTTTTGTGAACTTTGTCCATATAATAGAACATTCTTTTGTGTAAGACTATTTTCAAAAGTAAAATTTAACTCCAGTATTTTAAAGAGTGTATACCTATTTTGTTCATGTTTTCTAAATAATAAGATATTATATTATATCTGGTTTTTTTTTTCAAACATTTTTCAAGTAGGTACTGATTATTTATTGACCAAAAATGTTCACTAATTCTTAGTAGTAACGTTCTTGTGTAAAGTCAGTCTTATCGGAATTTACAGGTACTTTGGAAACAGCTATTAACATTAACGGGTTCAAAAAGTTTTCGTCACTGAGATAAGTCGACATTGAGTTAACGTTCTTATACCGTTTACCGAAGATAATTTTCGGTGGTACATAAGTAATATAAAATAACTAGGTATAAAACCTTGCGGTCGAATAATTTACATTTTCCAGTCTTAATAAGATTATATTACTAATAATAAAAATAATAATGATAATCTTAATAAGTTCTAATTTACGATGAAAATAGAATCAAGTATTATATTTATACAATTCAATTATAAATATAAAAATCATGCACACATAAAATTTTGCATAAAATATAAAAAATATCGATTACATAACTTTTGTTCGACCATGGAGTCAACCGTTAAGTATTTATAAAGATAGAGAAATATAAATTTTTTTGAAAATTTTAACATTGTATTTATATTTAACCTGTATATATATATTAGCTAGATTACCCGGCTTCATTAGCGATTTTAATTTTTTTTATTAATTTTTCACTTTTAAATATACCTACACATATCATGACAAATACTATTAATATTATTAATTATATATTTTACGATAATAGGTATTTTCTAAATATCAGTAAAATGTTGTCTTCTTTAAATGAACATAATTTATATTTTGAACTTACATTATTATGCTATAACAAATAGTATTAATATCTATATTATACTTTATAAACGGTCAATACTTTGAAATATATCCTTCTGGAAATAAATTGTTTCTGGGATTATAAAAATATAAAATTCATCAAAATTCACCGTTATTATCAGAGTTCACCGGTTAGCAAAATCTTCTTACCACGATCATCCATTAATCAATGTTTTCGCTTAATTACATTCTACATCGGGCACATATGATTAGTGATGTTTAAGCAGGTAATTTATTATACACATTGTACTTGTATAATATTAATTTATTATTCAAATGTACTCGCAAAATCCGAAATAATTAAATGTTTTTTTATCATACTATTTCTATTTCCATCTTTCAATATACTTTGTAATCGTTAATATTTTAACATTATTAAATTCGTTAATTTTCGATACTTATCGATAAATCGATATTCTGTAATTGTTTAACAATGTATTTCCTTCCAAGGTGACGGATTTATTGAAAAATTACTAAAACCTGTTCCGGAGAACGGAGAACACGTAATATATATATATATATATTATGTATATAAATTAATAATTATACTATTCAATTTAAATGTATTCATAATACGAATATCGTTTTGACGATTTTTTATGATAGTCTGTTTTACTGTCGTTTAAACGTGGAGTAAAAGTATCGAATGTACATTTTAATAATAATTAAGTAAGTCATTTAAAAATGGTCGATTGAGCATCTATATTAGAGCGTATAATACCATTTAGATACCTAACTTTTAAATAGTTTGTTGGTGAAAATTGTTTTAATTGCATCGTTTGAGAAATTAATAGTTGTCTATACACGACCATACCACATTTATAAAAATGCTGGAACATTGGTATAATACATAATATATAAATTATTGAAAAAAGATTTGTCAATTTATTTGTTTTTATTTTATTTTCATGCTCAATAATATATTTTCGTGTTTGTCTACATGACTGTACGGCGTATATTGAATGATGAAATATTAGCATAATATACATAAATTATTAAAAAAAAAGAAGATTATATTTGTCAACTTATTTGTTTTCACTTTGGTTTTATGTTTAATAATATATTTTGGTACATTCATTTTTATTATTTTATTTTTTTCTGGTAAAATATATAGGAACATATTTTGTATATTAATTAAATGATTGATAAAAATTAGAACTCTGTTTTTAATTATTACATTCAAAAGAAAAGGAACATGAAAAATATTTTTTTCAATAAGTCTTAAATATTATAGTACGAATTTTCTTTGTGTTGGGTAAATAATTTATAAATTATGTTTTATTTTACGAGCTTTCGATAACTTTTCGAATATATAAAGATATCGAACAAACTATACGAGACGTAAAATATCGGTTTTAAAGAAAATGGCTAACGTTACAAACATAAATTATCTCAGTTATAGTGGCACAAAGAATAGTGATAATCTTTCATTTTGTTTCAGGCGGAATAAAATGTGAAAAAATATCGGGCGATTTTGGTCCTTGAAACAACTTTTATTTCATTAATTTTTGTATTTTGAAATATATAATATATAATATAAAATATTAAATTATTTTTATTACAATGATTTCGATTTTTTCGTTTAATTTTCAATTATTTTATAAAGCCACCCGTATAGTCTTAAAGTACTATAAATTCTAAGTTGTAATATTTTTTTGAAAACTTTTTTATATATAAGTACATAGAATAATTAACAAATCGATTAATTGAAATTTAAGGGTTAGAAGTAGGTAGTAATATAGCTGCAGAATATTAAAGGATAATTATCTGATTTTTGTCTTTTTACTCAAGTTTTATATTACCTGGTTAATTTAAATTATATGCATAATAAAATGATAAGCTATTCGATTTATATTGATTTGATTTAATATTGCTTACTCTAAAATTTCCAAGAAAAACAATTTTGTATCAGAATAATATGAAAATAAATGTAAATTTATTAAAAATAAAAGCAAAATCTTTATGGATGTATTGCATTTGAATACAACGATAAATCAATGCATTCGAAAAAGCAATTCTAATCGGAGTTTAGTGTATTCTATATAACTTAACTATTAATATTAATGATATTAATTAGTATGTTTAACATTATATCATAAGAGTATTCATAGGAAAAAAATGCGATTTATTGTAACCTTAAAAATATCGTAAAAACTCCTTGATTTAATTGTTGTGTATTAAAATCCTCTATATGATAGTAACATAATTAAACAATAACATGATATACAGTAAAATACAACTAAAATAATAATCATATATTATCAAATAAAGTTTGGTAAATTTAGAAATTGTCAAAGACTATAATATATAATATATTAAGAAAAAATATAATAAATACATAAAACTAATAAAAATACAAAAATAGTTCAATAACTTTAAATTTGTTGCTGTATATCAGACAGTTTATATCAATTATTAAGTGTTATTATAAGATAGGTAGGTACTTTAAGTATTCAGTTGAAGACTGGATTTAGCCAAAAGTCCATGTAATAAGGTGTACTCAGTACCTATGTATGTAGTTTTTGAAAATATACATTTATGTGTGAACTGTAGATTTGAAATTAATGATTTTTAAATTTAAACATTTTTTGATGTAAATTAAATATTTCAAAATTTGTTAGGCACTCATAATGCACTTATGGAATAAAACAATATACGATGTACAATATCGTAATTTAATTTTAATAAGCCATCTAAATAATATTATGAATACCTTTACAGTATACAATAATATTATTAAAAAACCAGAATACGTACTCCTATATAATATTATGATAACCAAAAGGAATGAATATGACAATGCATTTAACGAGAATGACATTTATCATGAAATTTATCATTTATATACATGTATACGTATATAGTGGGTTGCTGGTAATTTACCCAAAAGCACGAATTAAGATATACAGGATGCCGAACGGCGATCTGTTATCATTGTTTTACCCGGTCTGAAATGTTCTTTTAACTCAATTTGACTTGCAGCGCTAAACGATTACAGCGGTGAATTTTGAACTAATGCGGTAAATAAAACTCAGTTATCATTCACACGAGTTCTTCAATTATCACCATTTTTTCATGGTTATCACCACAGAATAATAAAATATTAAGTTCGATTGAAAAATTGCCCCGCGGGTTCTGAATAAATTGTCACACTGTATTAGTTCACAATCCGCCACTGCAACCAAATAGCGCTATAAGTCAAATTGGAAAAAAAGAACATGCTGTCTTCACTTGATAAGGTACCGTTCGGAATCCTGTATATCTTAATTCGTGCCCAAAAGTGATAAGCGTATTTTGGGTACTAAATCGAATTTTATGTGCTTTGGCTTATGGGTACTATTTTACGTATCTTTTGTATATAGGTATTTGCCAAATTTATGCTTAGCATACTTTATTTATTATAGTCTATAACTATAAGTTATAATATTTGATTATACGGGTATATATCCTCATTAGCTATAAACAATTATATTGGGTAATAAGTATATATAATTAAAGTTGTATCTATCAATTATATATTATGACGTGGTAAGCACAAAACTACATAAGTGTATTTTATTCCCGTATTTTATATTTTTAAACATAATATGACTGAAAAAAGCAGCAATTTCATACGTGCAAAGTTACTATGGGATATGCGCAAAATGCGCGTGGATTAAAAAAAATAAAAATGAGCAATATTGTAAAACCACTCGCTACGTTTAGAATCTAAAAGACTTTTTTCCCCATTGAATTTTTAAATTTAGTTAAAGTCACGCACGACTAACTACTAACATTATGTTACATTTTTTTCAAGTCTTAAAACCTAATTTTAACAACTATTTGGACTTATATATCTCAAAATGTAAATTTTGTTGAACACCATTAAATAAGCTATAAAAAATTGTTTCTTTAAAAACGAAAAACGGATTTTCCAGATTTTTTAAATTTAATTGGAGTAACATATATTTAACCTGTCAATTATACATGCGATAAGCACAAAACTAAAAAGTACATTAATCTGCCGGTTTTTTACAAAAAGAATAGCTGGAAATAGCAGAAATTGTATACATGCAAAGTTACTTTGGGGCATGCGTTAAACATTAGCTTTCCTTGTGCATTGAAAAAACTATTGAGAAAATGGAAATATTACCTCTCTATAGTACCGACTAGATGAAATTTGCTACCGGAAACCCGCAAACAGGGCAATCAAGTTTGTAATGATAGTTCGAAATCTTGTCAACAGAGAAAAAAATAAACATCATTGTCAAACCACTAGTTCACTCTCTATGATCAAAATCTAAAATTAAGGATTTAATTTTTTTTAATAATTATGTTCTTAATTATGTTCTTAATTTATAATACATCATGTACCTATCATGTTATAAATATATTTTATACTCTATTTCGAAAATTCTACTAAACGTCTAAAATATGTGGTATTGTAGTACTTACGTATCCTTCATTATACCTGTATAATTTCCTTATATTACAATACGAGTTACAATGAATAATAATTATGCGTTTTGTTTATAATTTGTTTTTTTTTCGTTGTACATATTATATATATTAAAAGTTAATTTAAGTATGTATTTACTTTTGTATGTAGTGTATACATATTTGTGTATACTCTAATAAAAAAATTGATAATTTTTACATCTCTTATTGATAATATTACTTTGTACCTAATCATAAAATTTAAAATAATATTTATAATTTAAATATATATATATACGTAATATGATATTTCGGGTGTGCATATATTTTTATTAATTTGTTGTTGTAATTTTAAATTCAATTTTAAAGTACACGAGTATCAACTATATAAAACATTTTAATTTACGTGAAAATATAAGTGTTGTATGTTTTAAAAAAATCACCCGGTATACTCCGCAGACGATAATAAACCAACCGTTAAGTCTGTATATACTTTATTCTGGCGGTTGTCGTACCAGTCCTGCTGCAATCCAGTGTTTGTTCATGCGTTCAACACACTCCATGTACGCACGGTAAATTATTTTAGTATATAGTTGCAGTGGTCTGCAGTGTAAATTGGACACATTACTAGAGATGGAATGTGGTATTTCTATTATTGGAATCGGAATCTAAAATCGGTGGTAGAAATGTTTAAAAAAATTTTTTTTTGACCCATTGAATTTCATTATTAATTATCGAATATACGCTTTTCAATCGACAAGTTATCAGTCACCAATAAAATTGCATTGTTAACTAGTTGTCAGTAATCGAAATTTCCCAAATTTAATAAGTTCATGACAAAATAACACTATAAGTATACGTTTTACCAGATGTTATTTTGATGTCTAATGTTTATCTCTCATTATTCTTATAATAAAGGTTCTCGAAAATTATGTAATTATGTATGTATGCTATTGATTTATTGATATGATTTTCTATTAATATACCAACGCCGAAGCTCCTCCTGGGCTCCTTCTACTTGAAAATTTGCTTACAGGAAAAAAACAACGTAAACACATAATTGTAAAATTGAGTTTTTAACAACTCATACTATTTGTAAAAATGCACAATCCGATAAACATATGAAAAATTGCTTAGATAGGATATTTTACAGATAATATTTTTAGCTATTATTTGTTTTTCGTATTTCTAACATGTTTGTAAGTTAGCAAAAATTATAAATGCAAATAAGAGTTTTTCATTGAAAATGTATGTGGTGTCTTCTTAAATAGGTATCATATATTAATTTTATTCAATTATATTTGATAGAAACGTAATATGTAATAAGTATTATCTGTATATATATATAATAAAGTTTTGGCATACGTTTAATCGGATTGCTTTGAGTCTGTACTTTTGTAGATGTTAATTATAGCTAAACTATTCAAGTTCATTATAGATAAACCTGTTCTATTACCCCTATTCTAAAATCTGATGATCCTTCTGACATTTTTAACTATAGGTCAATATATATTCTATCACATGTAGCTAAACTTTCTGAATTCCTTATCTACTCGTCTATCAAAAGAAATATCAATCATATTATAAAAAATAGTCAACATAATTTTCGACGTGAAGAGTCAACCGTTATAAGTAGTTTAGTCTTTTAAACTTACATTCTTGATAACATAGAAATTGTTTTCCACGTAGATGCAATATTTATAGACTTCAAAAAAACTTTTGATACGGTTGGCCACTGGAATCTTGTCAAGATTTTAAATAATCTTGTTATTGGCGATCTTCTTCTATCTTGGCTGGCATTTTACCGTAAATTCAGAAGACAATCTGTATCTGATCTTGTATCATACCTTCTGGAATTTATCAAGGTGGCTAACTTAGCACTCTACTATTCATCCTCAACTCGCTTCCTGATTTCTTCTCATTTGCTAAAGTACTTCTATTTATTGAAGACTTCAAACTATTCCTTAACATTTCATCTCCTTCCGATTGCCTCCTCCTTCAATCTGATGTTGATACCTTCTGCGACTGGGCAAATAACTTAACCTCTCCCTCAGTTTCAGCAAATGTCAAGTTATGTTCTTTTCTCGTAATTGGTCTCCTATCTCTCACTCCTATTCTTTCAATCGCTTCCTAGTTAACCGAGTCACCCTTATCAAAGACTTAGGTATCTAATTTTTTCCTACTCTTTTCTTTGAATTTCATATAAACAATATAATTGGTGGGGCCATTATAGTCCTAGGATTCATAAAGAGCAACACAACCAATTTCTCTTCCATCTATTATCTTCGTGTTTTTTATAACTCCCTAGTTTACTTCATTATGGAGTATGGTAAATGGAAGGGGTATAAATAAATTAAATAAAATTAAAATTTTTAAATAATATAATAGATTTTTATCCTATGCTGCCTTTCTATTAAAAATTGATCATTCTCAACATGACTATTCCTTTATTTGCTCAACACTTCGACTTCCATCCTTATCCTCCTGTTGAATCGAAGCCAACCATTTATTCATAACATCCCTTTTTAATGGCTTCCTTAACTCACCTGATCTCCTATCCTCAATCTCCTTCCTTGTTCCCACCCATAACACAAGAATCCACTGTCTTTTTGAACTTCCTCATCATTACACTTCATATGGACAAAATCATCCTATACATAAAATTCTAAGGAATCTAAATAAGTTTAGTCCAGACTTCATTTTAAGGTAGTAATTTATAACTATAATTATTTTTATATATATCTTTATTTTTTATCCTGTATATATGTATATATCTAACCTGTGTATTTGTAATATTGCCCGTTTGAGCATAATAAAATAAAATAAATAAATAAATAATAAAATGTTATAAAAATACAATAGTTGAAATAGATACAGACAAATAATATAGTACAATTTTAGTTAAAACTGTTGTATAAGTATGAAAAGAGGAAAAAGCGATTAATTCAAAATACATTTTTTAACTAATAGAAGAAATAAAAGATACTATTGAAGAAATGTGAAACTACTACCTAGTTGATATGAGAATAAATTAAGATGAGGAAACTGTAATTTTTAAATTTAAAGCAAGTATATTTTTTTTTTTTGATACAAGGACATTTGAGTAGATGGATAAAATTACATGAATATAGACAGTCTTTAGTTTAAATCGAGGGAGTTTGAAACTTAATTTAAAATAAAGGTGTGGGAGGAGATTATAATTTTTATAGAAACAAGAATATGAGATAACTAATTGATAGATTAGCTTGAGATTTTAGAGTTATGTTTAGGAATGTGGGGAATGAGTTCCGTATAATTAGGGAAATAAGTGTATAGATTCATTAATCAATTATTCTAGAGAAGAAAAATAAAGTATTTATAATATGGGATAAAATCCAAATAAAAAATAATTAGTAAGTGATGATTAAAAAAAAAAAAAAATTTATATAATAGAAGCAAGAGAGTCAAAAATATCATTATATTTTAGGCCGAATGACTAGGATTCCATACAAACATACAAAAATCCAAAGGAAAAATATTTTATTAATTTTATAAATTGTAGATTTATTAATATCCCAAGTCAAATAAATATATATTTAAAATTAAAAAAAAAATTTATTCAATAAATGTAATACTCTTATAAAAATGAAAATAAATATAAACGAGTATTATACAAAATAACAATATATATATATATATGTAAAAATAATATATTGAAAAAGAATATGTGCGGAGAGTATTACTATATATACTCTTTTTTGGAATTGTCTTGACTCATATTCTTTTTTTATATATTATATTATATTAATTTTAATTTTATACAATATCTAAATTATTATTTTATAAAATATTTATTTATTTTTATTTAAATATATATAAACCTATTAATCTAATTTGTAAACGTTAAATTATTCAATTAAGATTGTAAACAATAAACCTATTTTAATAAAATATCGTTTACATTTTAATTAAATAAAAAAACATCCAAGCGTACAAATTTTTTTCACAAATTAATTAATTATGTTTATTAAGTTAACCTTATAATGATTAAATTATCTTATCCTTACAAAAATTCAAGTTTTTAATTTATTTTTATTCCATTATCATTCTTTGCAGTTTAAAAATTCTAACTAAAGTATTAATACAAAAATGTACCGTTTTAATAATACCGCGAATGCTTTTCTTATATTTATTTTTGTTTTAATTAATTAATAAAAACCTATCCTGAAATATTTTTACATCTAAATATTGGAAAATAAAATCTATTCAAATATATATATATATATATATATCAAAACCACGTTATATAGTGAAATATATTCTCATTTATCCTTTTTGATTTTAGATTATTATTGTGTACATGTATGATACTTTTACCTATCTAATTTAAAAGATAATGAAATTCATTGTTATATTATTTCTCAGTTATAACTTATAAGTAATAACTAGAACATTTATATTCAAAAAAGAACAATAAAACTACAGAATTCAAAAGAATTGTGTGGCTTACAGCCGAGTGCTCCAAAATGTTATTGTACATATCTATATTACGTACGAATTTAAAATTTAATTTTACGACCTTTTATAATATTTAATTTATTGTTAAAAAATAAATGTTTACGGTCTACTTAAAACAAGTTTAAGATAAGTGTCTTGCTTAATCTAATAAAATAATCGTTATCTATATAAATCTTTTTACATTGTTAATGGATAAAATATAAATCTGTATTAGTTTGTCAAGAATAAACATTCTAAAACTCTTATATTATAACTCGTATCTAGTACACGAGTACACGTAAAGTAAGGAATTTAAAGTTTTATCCATACATTGCACAAGTTCTCAAACTATGGGGCGAAACGCCTAATGGAGACACAAACACTCAACAGGAAAGGTTAATGCGTTCATGTAACTTATATTTTTGTAATTTATATATTATATTTATGAAGTTTCTTTTTTTATTACGAATAGGAAAATGTTATATTTATGTGAATGTGTATCTGTACTAAAAAGTTGCAAGATTTCCAAATAATTTTAGCACACATTTATATTTACTTTCCAACTTTTACAATAATAATACTTAGTTGAAAAAACATTTATTAGAGTTTAATGAATAAGTATTTTAAACATCAAACCTATAGTTGGCCAATTATACATAATCTTAATTTCATCAATAATTTATAAGCATATAAGTATTGTTATGTGTAATGAGTGTACCATAACAGGTAAATGTAGTCGGAAATTATTGGTTCATCAATAGATTAATATATATATATATACGAAACTCATATTAATCAAACTAGTCTTATAAGCTATATGACATGGAGTATAATCGAAGGTACTCAATTAGAGGGATACGTTGAAAAGGGAATAATTACTGAAGCTCGTAAGCGTCTATTAAATTATGCTACGCTATCATCATAAAATATTGTAAAATTGTTTATTATTTAGAGAAATATCATTAAACTTGTACTTCGTTGTGTGTAAATTAAATTTTTCCAAGATAATCATACGTACATCGGATGACGAGGAATTTCCTTTTGTGAATGTTTCATTTGCGCTTCTGTCAATTAGATAATTTACATAGTTTGAAGTGTACACTGCGAGTATTTGGAGTACTTGTCTGTTAACTCTATCAAAATTCTAAACCTGAAATCACACACAGCACTAACGATCAAAACTGTCAAAGTAGACTTACAAATAATTATGGAATTTTCATAATTTAAAATTCAAATGTTTTGTAAACGTTGTAAATTGTATTTATTGACGAAATATCGAAAACGCATTGTACGTTCATAAATCAATTCAATATCAATATATTACTTATCTTGTGAGGAAATATGTTGCTTTGTCAGTTTTCGACAGGAGAACACCGACTATTTTACTATCGAGTGGCGGCCATTGAGTGAGTCATTATCAAATTAGTTTCGTCCGTGTCCGCAATCACACGTATGTGTGTTGTAGAATTTTAAGGATATTGATGGTTTTCCAATGTTTTGTAATTAAAGTAACGCGGAAACGTAATCGGATTAGTTGTTTTGCACGTGAAGTGATCGTATATAAAACAATACACAGTGTTACGTGTAACTTTGTTTCGATTGAAACATGACGCTTTCGGACGATAAGTCCCAGTTAATTGTTTTGCTTTTGCAAGGCCATCGCCGTTGTAGCTGTCCTGCCAGTGTTCGCGCCGCTGTTTACTCTTGCTCCGGCCGTTGGCGATAGTTTTCGAGGGGCCGAGAGATGAGGTCGAGTCCATCCATTTACAATTCGTAAAACAATGGAGAGAACGAGAGAAATGGCGTGCACGGGCGGGAAGTCGGCAGCGCAAAGTTTTCGATAAGTTCTGAGCTAGGTTTCAAAAAACGTCTGACATCCTCTCCACCGTCCTCATTCGTTCCTCATCGTCTCTCGCTCGTCCTCACCCCGTTGCTCCGATTTTATTCTGACCACACCCGGGGCGGGCGGTGCCCGGTATCCGCTGCCCGTTCCCCTATACACTACCCGCCATCTCAATATTTATTATTTGGATTCCGGAGCCAAGAACCGTAATAACAAATGGTTTTTCTGCCGTCCTACATTTACTTGGCAACCGGAAAAGATAAAGTTTGTTTTTCTTCCTTCCAGTTGCACCCTCCGCCGGCCATTAACCACCTAGTGTCACGGTCGTCGTCGTCGTGCGGCTAGAGGCCGTCCCGTCACCGGTGAACGGTTTTTTTTATTGCCCCGACGTGTGCATTTTATACGTCGCACGACCGGATCGTCGTGTAAAATATTAAAACATTTTAATCGTTTAACGGCCGCGGTGTGGCTAAAAGCCAGATTTTTAATTTTTTAAATTACGGTATATTATTACATTTGTTTCGTTAAAACATTGTTTGATTTACACAAATACGGAAAAGAATGATTGCATTTTCTTTAAAAAACGTTTTCAAACGATAAAGCGTACACCTAACATTGAAAAACTGAATTTTACACGGACAATGAATTTCGAATGGTCTACGTGAGGCTCTGTACATTACTCCCGACGCGTTCTCTCTTTGAACGGAATGTACAATAATGACTGATCGACTGATATATATTTTTTTTTTACAAATTTATTCGCCATTTTTGTTGTTTGGGTAACATACATTTAATATGCGTGTTATTATAAATTAAAATATGCTAATTTTTTTTTATCTATATACTATATGTTTAACACGGATATTATTTAATTTCAGTTTGGACGGTTAGTTTATGTTTGTGAAAAATCAATCAAATAAACGGATACGAACAAACATTATACTGTATTATATTATTACATTATTATTTTGTTTAAATTGTATAGATCATTATTTATAGACGTTTGTTTATATAAAAACGTATTCACGCAATGAGAGTGGTTTAAATATGCACGCTAATTTCAATTATTAAATTTTTATCAGTGTAGATTGATTCTTAAATTAATCAACACACAAGGATTTTATTGAATGTTTACTGATTAATCAATTTTAAATTTTAAATTATTTTAGATAACATGATTAAATTAGCAAAATATTAGTAGGGCGAATCAAAAAATATATATGCAATCAATTATATATTTAAATATTTTTCATGTAGGTAGGTACACAGAATAGATATTTTATACATACACGTAAAAAAACAAAATTATTTATAAAGTAATTTATACATATATATAATATACCGTGGTAATTTGTGTACTACAATTGTATATCGACTTACATATTCGTAAAATGTTTATTTCAATGTGTTATATACACTATAATCAGGTTTTTCAAGTCTCCCAAAGATTTTGACGGCACATAAAAGTATTCCATGATAGATTTATCGGTAGGTAATAAATAATTTATTATATAGGTGTAATATTACTACAGAATGTTGGAAAATTGACATTACTGAAGATAAGTTTCGTTTATCAGTTTTGATGTTTAGAAATTTATTTTGGTGTTGATAAGGCCTGTAACTTACATTATGTAACATAGGTAAGTCAAAGTAGTGAATTTGAGTATTAAAATATACTTTATGGAAGCGTGAAGTGTTACATAATCAAATTTTTCATGATTTGTCTACAAACGTTTATTTTAGAAATATGGAATCAATATTCTAACCTAGACTAAACTAACCGCATCCAACCTAACTTATGAATGCAGGTATGATCTATTTTTCCATATTTATTGAAAAATCGTATCACAATAAATTTCGTTATAAATAATTTCGGACAGTTTTAAAGAATAATGTGGAAAAATAACGTTAAAGTATATAATAATTCGAGGATCTTGGCTAAAAGCCATGTATACATTGTGTTCACGTTGTCTCGTGTTAAAGCGGCGACTGTATCCAAAGGAAACACTATAGACCATGCAATTAACATTTTCTGTACATTTCGTAAAGAAAAAATGGCAAAATACTATTATCATAAAATATTTAAAAACATTAAAAAAAAAAATTATCTTTATCTTGGTTTTCTGACTAGAACATATACAAATATATAATATATATTTATATATATATATATATATAGTATATACTCATGTACACAATACGATATTATATATCGTTATTATATATATATATATATACATTCATTAAAATAGTTAAAATATTTTCTCTATAAGCTCTATATGGCTGTAATCATCTTTATACATATATATGTAAATATATATACTAAAAATGGGAATAAAGAACATAAATAGTTATTTTTTGAATGCGATTCAGTTTAATTTACTTCTAACACGATTTCGTTTTCATATGTTTTATTATTCAATTCAATATAGATATACTAGATCAAGATGATTTTTTTTTTCATTTTACACGCATAAATGTGTATGTATGATGATAAATCATCCCATTCAATAAACGATTCCGACCGAAATTCAACAAAAAATACTTGATTTTTTGATTTTTTTTTTTACCAACACCACCCACTACCACATCCTCTTTAATATTTCTTTACGTGAAACTACTGAAAAAATCGAAAATTTCCAATAGTCTGATAAAGTTATATAGGACTTTTTGGACACGTTTACTGCCTTAATATATATATATTAGACGAAAATAGAAAACATCAATGTAAAACCAACAAAATAGTTAAATTTAAAAAAAAATATGGGTTAGTATCGGCACAATAATACTGGTAGAATATTTAATTTATTGGAATATTCACAAAATACACTATTTTATTATTTAAAAATACAAATAATTATGCAATATTTTTCTAGTAATAGAGAAAAATACAGAATATAGGATCCTATCATTGTTAATTTATGAATACAAGAATAAGCCTTTTTTTTATAAATTTAATTTATAAATTTTAATTTAAACCTATTACCCGTTGTACTCCCCATTAATAAATAGAATTATTTACATTTTGATGTACTTATAAATTACATTTAAAACTAAAGGTCAGATAAACATTTGAATATTGATTTAATTTTAATTAATTGTACTTTTTTGTACATTATGCATATTTTGAAAAATATATTAAATTACATATCATATTCTTAGTTTGTTCAAAAATCCTTTTTTTCATGTGTTCTTGGATTCTTTTCTCTATGAACTCATCTCATATAAAGTCTCTACTGACGTACTAAATTCCGTAAAATATTATGTGCAAAATATGCAAATTATCTACAAATCACAATTAAATGTAGATTATAAAATGTGTTGTTTGGGAGTAAAGTAAAAAACCATATCCTCGTGTTACACAGTATAGCTTAGTATGTATATATATATAAATATTTTTAATTAAATACAATTGAGGAATTATATACCTTAATCCGTCCTCGTGGTAGGTCTTGCGTACACGCATGCAGTTAATTTTTAATTTAATACCAACTGTGCTTATAATTACGTTATATTTTGTGTAGGCAATTGAGTAAAAATAAGAATTTTGTGTTATCTGGCCGTGCCAATTGTTGTTATTGAATTTTCGATAATGTTTCATATAGTTTAAAATATTACAAAATTAATAACATAGTTATTAATAATAATATATCAGAATCTAAATTGTATCTTTATATTTTTTTACAGGAAAATGTTTCTGGTCTAAGCATTTTTCAACAAAACTTGAAATGCCTATCATCGGGTAAGTAATATAATTAATACTATGAATAATATTCAAGTGTATAATACTATGTAGGTAATTAACAGTAAAACATTTATTTATTTTAATTTTAAAATTTTATTGAAAAACAATATATCTTAATAGGTTTTTATATATATTGAATATATACATATATTAATTATTATTTATTTATATAATTATATATGATATAATATATCTATAATATATTATTATAATGTCAAAGAATTATAATAAGAGATGCGTTTTTACAGTGTATTTATAATTATTATACTTAAAATATTATTCAAAACAAAACTAATTTTTTCGTGAAACATTTGCTAGATTTTTAATAAAATTGTTCAGATAATATAAGATTATATCTGATAATTACACTTTTATTTTGATTTATAAATGTCAAATCACGGTAGTGTCAATGATTATTGTAAAACAAGTATAATATTTTTAAAGGAAACTTACAATATCGTATACATTTAACTGTATTCCTAAAGTTGGAAACCATTAATAACTATTTTCCAGTTATTTTTATAAAACTTAAAATAAATGTAGTTTTTTATGAATTAAAAATTAATATAGAATATTATCAAGATAACATTTTTATAGAAGACTGAAATTTTTAGCATTTGACGGCTTTAAATTATTATTATTATTATTATTATTCAATTTAGAAAATTATTGATTGAAGTATTCTACTTATAGATTATACTATATAAAAAATATGATTTAAAATGATACTTTTGATTAAAAAAACAATATTCCATAAGGTTACTGTAATTAACTAATAAAATTTATATTTTACTTTTAAAAAATGAATTAAATTATGATCAATTAATATGATATGTATTTAATATAATTAATGTATTTTGGTGTAATGTGTTTGAGTGAATAAGAAAATAAATAAGAAAAATAAATAAATAAATAATAATAATAATAAAATAAACATTTTTAAAAATATCTTCAATGTTAGAATCTATACAGTTACAGGAATACACTTGAATATTAATTTCTAACATCCGGTAGATTTCATTACTTCTTTGATTGATAGACTTTATAAATATTATTTCGTTTTAGCATCTACTAATAATAAATATATTAATCGAATTATGTGATTTTATTTAAATAATACACTAATAAGTAATTTGTTAATTTTTTTCAAATGTTAAAAATTAATTTTATCAGTCAGAAACGTTTACTTGAGATTTGCACAAAATAATCACAAAACATATTTCGATGTTTAAACAAAAGTATTTTAAAACCTTAATTATAGTAGATAGATTTACTAGGTAATTTAATTAAAATGTACAGCTTGAGTAACAAAAAATAATTCTATTTTTAGCGTTACCACCTATAATTGTATGTACAGTTAACAATCTAATTTCCACCAGGAAATGGCTATTTCAAGCTATTAAAATATATTTTATTTTTGTTCTTAAATATCTTATTATTAAAGCAATATATAAATGTGCAGGTTTTTATGATACAATTATTTAAATCGTCTTAAAATTAAATTTTTATTATCAACTCCTATAACTTTATAATATTTAAGGTTAAGTAAGGCAACTTAAATTATATGTATAAATGTCCAAAAATAGCTCTGACAAATATTGATAGCATAAAATATGGTCAAGTGAAAAAAAATTACGAAAATATATTATATTGTATACTAACTATACAATACCTATACTTTTTTCTTACAATAACATGTATTTGAAATAATATAATGTATTGTCTATTTCTATTAATTTAACGTATTACCATTTAATTTATTAATTTAACACTATTAATACGAGTAATTTATTAAATTTTTATAAGATATAAAAATAGAATGTTCATTTTTTAAAAATAATATCTAAAATATAATTTTATGCTTATTTGATTTGTATTGTGTAATATATTGTTATTAATGTTTTAAAACTGTAAAACATTTACTAATGTAATTTTGAATTTTTGGTTAAAGCTCCTACTGACTGAACTTCACTGTTCTTACTTTTTGCTTTTCTTTTTTATCCTGCATTATGATGTACAATTTATGTTTTTAATTATCTGGTTGATATAATCATAGCTTAACAGCTTTATTTTATTTCCTTTCCGCGAGCTTTTCAATTATCTCTTGCTTAAGAGACTATTATGTGAAAAAACATGTTTAGTCATTATTGTTTTTTCGGTGTTTAGAATTTTTAATAAGCTTTATTTATCTTTAGCTCTTAGAGAGGTTTTTCCATTGGTTTTTGGTGTTTTATACAGTAATTTTTTAAAATTTCCCTTTATCAGAAAATATATTTTGAATGTTTTTTTAATGATCAGATTACACTTTCTAATGATTTCAAGCTGATTCCTATTGTGTTAAAGAATAGTTTATATATTTTTTTTTTATATAACAATAAATATTTTATTAAAATTAATAATTTTTTTATTATATAACATATAGGTAGGTATTTTATTTATGTAGTGAAAAATGCTTTATGCAAAAGGGATTAACATTTACCCAAATTCAGTTATTCAATGTGTAAAGTCTGCAAAGCATTATTATTTGTATAATATAAAGAGGACTTTAGAATTTAGTACAAATAAATTTATTGTAATTATTGATTTAAATGTCAATATTTCAATAATTTTAATATTATAATGCAATGTAATTTTTATTTGGCGTTTATTTATTAATCCAAACCAAGGATTCTCATTTTTCGTCTGTGTAATATGAATTATTTTTTAAATATTGTTTTATTTATTCGTTCAGATACTTGAAACTGCATTTTTGCTTATTAAGGTTCTTGTGTATTATTTTAAGATATTTTTTGGTATAAAATTATTTAAAATATTACAGGACTAGGAAAATTATTTATTTCTATTAAATTTGAAATAATAATCTACGGTTTGTACTATATGATTTTGTAAATGCTACATCAAAAGATCACGGGACACTAGAACGTTGAATAAAAAGGGTTACGTTTGGTTTAATTAAAATATGGTCGAAAAGGATCTTTGATGATGGCGAGGAGTTCCACTACTCTCTCTATGGATGACCCTGATAATAACTCATGAATTATAGTCTAGATTAATATAAAATATTATATTAACAAAATATGATTTCTTTTTTTACCATAATTATAATTTTTTTGTTTTAAATAAAATCGAATTTTCAATGTTTTTCTGATTTATCAGAAGTTTGCCTACAGTCTTTAGTTTTGTGAACAAATAACATAAGGTTTTCAACCGGAAATTAAGTTTTCGGATAAATTTACTGACATGTATTATATATTCGTATTTCGTATTTCGTATAATATATGACAATATTATACGTGCAGCATTGTAGTTGAAGTATGAGGATGAAATACTTTATATACATATAATATAAATATAAATAAATAATTTAAAAAAGTTGTAACTAAATTATTATTTATTATATATTTGTATTATATACAGATATATATATATATATATATATATATTCATATTTTAACGCAATCAAGTTTCAATAAATATTGACATATAACTTCGTTTATTTTTGAGGAAGGAAGAGAGAGTAATAATAAAAATAATAATATAATATTGCTTTCATGTGAAAAATTGATTTAGATGTAAACTTCTGGAAGTAAATGATATATAATAGTAAGCGAACAATTGTATTGCAAGTAGAAAAAAACGTATGATGTTAAAAGTGTTAAATATTTATTGATAGGGGTTAGGGGGAAGGTACTTTATGTAAATAAAACATCTCATACATTTTATTCAAATACCACGTGAGATATTTTTTAAATTATATTTCATTGTTAAAAAATATTTTACATGATACAATTCTCTGTTTGACAGCGATTTAAAGCTTATAGAAATTACACTTCCGCTTGGTAAATCGCCAGTGATTTACCATTTTCAACCACACGAGCATCTCAACACAAATTTCTCAAATTCCAAATGATATTGTTTCATGTTCTACTATAATGTTATATCATTAATTGTTCTCTACTTTTAATAGTTGTATGAGTAAATAACTATAATGCGATACATATTTCGATCACTCTGTATTTCTTAAATGTCTAATAAACTAATTAAAATGAGCATTTTTCAAGATTCACGATGAACGATTAAAATCTATGGCCATTAATGTGTTTTGATAAAGTACCGTTATAATAAAGTTAAACTGTATAATATGAACATTTTAGTTATGCTGTATTCTCTATAATATAAAGATTCGCGTAGGTATATTTAAATTATACATAATTAACTAATAACAGTATTTATATATTTAAAGTTTGCAAATGTTTTTATAAATCTGTTATTTTCTTGAATAATTACATAATTATTTCATGTTGTGAAGGCAGTTCTATAGAGGGATTCGTAAATAAATATATTACTCCCAACATTACCTATGTTTAGAATACGAATATAATAGGTATATATTTAGATTTATGTTATTTTTAGTGGTTAGTTCATTTTTTAAGACTCAATTCTATTATCATAAATATTATTAATGAGTACACCTAGTAAAATGTAAACGACTGTTTGTGATATTATTTTTAAAGTGCAATAAATATTTTTTATGATTATTTTTAAACCACAAACATTGAACCATAATGTTTTATTATACTTACAAAGTAAACGATTAAAATCATATTGGTAATATAATATAATATGTCAGAAATAATAGTGATTAAATATTTAAAGAAGATTTAATTGATATCAATCACTCAAACTCGCACTTTAATATGGAACATCCTCACGAGGATCACCTATCATCTTTGTATTATTTATTGCGCCGATAAATGGCACTAGCGATCAAATATCGACACTTTTGAAATTGACAATCTACATTCAGATGACATATATATATATTATATATATGTATGTATATTAGATATAGATAACTAAAACAAATGGAGAAAAATTTCTTCATTTTTTTTCTCAGTCGAAATAATCATATACATGATAGTCTTACTAATTATCATTTATAATTGTTATTAGTGTAATATTTTAAGCTAGGAATAGCTTAAAATACTACAGTGAAAATATATAAGGCAAAATACATTAAACATGATTAATAATGATGATGGGATCTTCGCTAATCTAAATTATTTTGATAATATTCGAAGAAATATAGTTTAAAAACAGATAAATTCAATTAATGCTTATTATGACTTATAACTGAAAATAAAATACGAAAATATAATTAAACTATATAGAATGTACACTAAATATACCTTTCAATAATAACATTCAATTATTGCAACCCTTGGACCGGAAAAACTAAAAAAATCATCAAAATAATTGAAAATTTACCTACTTCAAATATTTAATTAAAAGAATGACAATAAATTATAAAATTAAAACCATATTATAGGAAAATTAAGAATTTTTTAATGAAGAAAAAATTTTTTGTTTAATAAAATCGATTTATAAGACGAATTACATGAATTTAATTTGTTTTCTAAATGAGAAATCTATTAATTTTCCATTGATTTATTCGGTTAAATTAAATCATGTTTACAAAAAAATTCATACATTCCCATTATCGATCACTCATTGAATTGGTAGTATGATATTGTTTAAGAGATATTTACGAAATTTCCATATAATCTATTATCACCATAAGTGAGTTGGCTCTCTTGATCACTCTATGGCTGGTATATACAAATTGTTTTAAGATAAAATCGACAATACATGATAATTATATTGCAAATTATTCCAGTCACGTTCGGATTAAATCGGATATTTTACGTGACGGATATTCGGATAAGGGAGCAAGCGTGTATATACTTACGAAGAAATCTTGAAAATCGTGTAAAATCGATACTAATATCTTGGCAATTTATCAGTGTCAGCATTATATTTGTCATGAAGTATTATCAAGTTTTTTTGGCTGATAGCGATTGTGGTGGAATCACAATTATTATTGACCATCCGAAAGAAACTCTCTTTGACGATGTGAATTATCTGGCGACAGTTTCACAACGGGTACATAAAATACATTATATTTTATTTTCTGCGAAGCAAAATATTTCCAATATTTAAAAATTACTCGACGGCAACGATGTGAATGATGTACGGATACCCGAATTTACACAATCGTATGGAAAACTAAGTGTATATATTTTATTATTATTTAGTGAATAAATTTCAGTGTAACGACGCCTGAAGTAATATATTTAAAAAATTCATACGTATCATATTAACTTTTTTTCGTGCATTACAGATATAACCTAGACTTTGATAAGAAAACACGGCCTATCCGCGTAATTTTGAATAATACATTATCAATTCGAGAAAAAAAAATCTACTTTCTTTCTACGAAAAATGTCCCATAATTCATACGAAAAATAAATCAGTTTTACTTTTTTCATTATATTACACGGTAATGTATGCACATCGGTGAACCAAAAGTTTGATTTTCGTTGTAAAATATATTACCCAGATTATACGAATATGTATATATTTTACAGAACATTTGTTATAAAGTATAAATGACGAAAATGTTTTTAATTTTTACAGTTCAGTCATCATCTAAGTTGAAACGAAATAATATGTTCTTAAAGTATTTTTTGTTATATTTTAACAACATTGAAATATTCTAAAATAAATTTTAAAACATTGGATTGAAACTTAACGTCTACTTTTACGACTCTAAACGTCGCTAAAATGTATCAATATTGACTTTCTAAAAACAATTTTACAAAATATTTGTTGTTTACACGTATATGGTTGGGTTATAATTGTTTAAAATCTAGTTTTTGTGTATAGATTTTATTAAATTATAAGCATGAATACTCAATTCAGTAATTAATTAATAATAAATACAAATGGTTCTATAAGAAAAGAAAATCTAATACATTTTTTTTTATTGAAAAAATGATCCAGGAAATAATTTTAAAATGTTTCTTCAAGACCAAAGAAATTCGTTTTAAGTTATTTGAATGTTTCAACTACAATTGTTTTCTGTAATTTAATATTCCCATATGACTATACCGTCAGAAATTCGATGACTTTAAATTGACTAATTTATTTAACTAATTTTTAATTTAAAATTGACCTTAATTTTCGGCTCCCCTTGTTATCAGAGTTTTAATCATAAATTATTCAGAGTTTTAGTAATAACGAAATAGATAAATTACTAATATAATTTTATATTTTTCAATCAACCAACGTGAAATACGATTGTAAATACAATATTTACTTATTAAAAAAATAATGTTTTGCATATTTCGATGTTATATAATCTATCAATATATTTAACATTTGGTCTATATCACGGGCTGCAACTATGATCGGACTATTCGACCAGAACTAAACCGACTATATATATATATATATATATATGATGTATTATTTAGCTTAGTAAACTACCGAGATTTCTAATTTAACGAGGAAAATGGCCGTTCTGTGGTTATCCCAGTGAGATTTCTGTTTGCCCTAAATAATGAGCATGTTTCCCGGTATGTTTTTGATCAATATATATATTTTTCAACGGCAAATATCGTTTATTATTACGCCTTGTCCTACGCGAATCCTATCGAGTCCGACGAACGCATTGCGGTCCGGCGGCCAAAATAAACAAACCTCTGTTTCCCAACGTACACCCATTTTCGACTTGCGTGCGAACGATCGATTCGCGTTCGTACGAACATTTTCGTTTTTTTTTTTTTTTTTTCGTATACTTTGCGAACCATTAACATTATTATATTTTATAAATATATAACGTATAATATGATATTAATAATATTATTTATATTATATATTATACGTAATGAATATAAAATATACACGATAATTAATGTACCTGCGATGTCATTCTCGCTTGCGCTCGGAACGAAACATTGTCTCTGTTCGCGGTCGAGGACTCGCGAGAGGTAAAATTCACCGAAAATCAATCGATCGTGGCAAAAGAATGAATTTCTCTTGATATTTTTAAAATTTATTTTAAAATTTTTTGTACAGTAAGTATTTAAGTGTATTACTTTCGCACAGTAAAAATTTTTTCTTGTAAACTTTTACTTTCCATAGTAATTGTATGTTTTCGTTATTCGAGTATAGATATAGCGAAATTGGAAAATTGTACACGGCAACGCACTACCGTTTACTAAAATAGTCACACTCACATTTTCGACATGTACGGCCGACGAAAAACGTCCAATGCGTACGGTGCGAATTCGTTCGCACCGCAATGCGTTCACCGGACTGGCCGGATTCACGTAAGACTCGTTGTAATTAAATTTAAAAAAAAATTTATATATTTAACATATCGTGTAAAATTACGCTAAAATCGTGAAGGGGAAGTCAAACGAATACCTTCATTATGTTATGACATCATTTGAGTTTTGGTAAAAATGTAAAATGAGCGTATATATTTACGTCAAGCGTTTATTTTTAACAACATGCGTTTTCGGTAATTGTATTTTTGTTACCTACTTATAGATACTGTTATTGCTATTTTTTAAACATATTACCAAAATCTTATTACGATTTTGAAGTGTGTTCAAAAAAGGTGTTTTTTTTTTCTGTACGCGAGGTTATTTTGTGAAATGTCTTGTTATCCGAATTTTAGAATGCCGTGAAACCTATTACTAAACGTATATATGTATATATACATAAATGCTTTTTATAATATTACTCATAAACGTAAAAACATATTTATATTTTTCAGTTTTTGACAGTTCAACTGTATTGTCTTTATATGGATCAAAATATATATCCCCTATGAAGCAGTTGTGTAAAAATCTTTTAAAATAAAATTGATAAATTGATGACAAATGAATATTAGTTTTTATGGAACTTATTTAAAAATAATAATTTTTTGCTCGATCAGAAAAAAACATACTGTTCGAGCGATTTAGATTTCCGTGTTTTATACGTTACGGAATGAAATATGCCATAACTTGATTTATCGATTATGGTATATTAATCAATTGATTACGTTAATCGATTATGGGGTCGATTGGAAAATCAACAACCTCCTTAGCAAATATGACGATGCATTATAAGGGCAATTAGAAGGACAAAACGAGTTTATAAGCTTTGTGCAGAAACCTAAAAACTTATTTCAATTATAATTAGTTTCACTTGGTCTAATCATAGAATAATTATATTCATTATAAGAGTAATTTGCTACACATGTTCTTTATTCTGTACTGAAGTAATGCAGTTTCTATTAGTTTTCTTCTAGCCATAAAATATTGAGCATGTAGAATAGCAAAATTACCATGTAAAAATGTATATATTATATATATATTTTTACTATAAAGGCGGAACTTTAAATATTTAATAGTTATAATGCATAATGTGGAGAGTGAATAAAAACTCAATGGCGTTAATTTTTATAATTCTGATCGTCTAAATTACGAAAATTACAAATTAAACAATACAGCTTATCAAAAAATTTTATAAATAAATTCAAATTCAAATAATTAAATAGATTCTATAAGTAAATAAAACGATTTTAAAGTTTGACACACATCTAAAATACCACGAAGTTACAAATAGGATACAATGAGATAAATATTAAAAATGTTTTCAAAATTTTAATTGTCAAATGATTTCAATCAAATTCCAATAAAATTAGAAATTACAGTTTTTTTTATAACAGAACAATAAGCATCCAAAGTTATATAAAAACAAAAAAAAGGTAAAATATATAAAATTAATGGCACTCAATAGATTATTAAAGCATAATGTATATTTTAGTTGTTATAAATCAATATGGTACCATAAAACTTTTAATCGTAAAAAATCATATCGTACCTACCGATATATAAATGAACACAATATGGAGATGCGATATATATTGCACACCATAAAGTAAAAACACAGAGTTTCCAATACATAATATTTGATATGGAAAAGAAAATAAGTATTGTTTTTTCACTATATAATATGTTATATTTATATATATATATTAGGTAACTTAATTCTAAAGTCAAACCAATATTTTACTTTGAGTAATTTTTGAGTGATAATATTTATTTATTTAAATATTAAACGCCAAACAACCTTTAATAAGTTATAAAAAAGATTAACATAATAATAATAATAATAATATAATAGACAAATAATAGTAATAATAATTTAAAAAAGACAATAAAGAAATGAAAAAAAAAATTGATTAAGAATAAGAAAAAGAGGGGTCCCAATTAGCTTGTATCACATGTAACATTAATGAAATTAGTTTCGCTATAAATAAAAAAATTACATTATGATTATTACATTTTCGGGATGTTAATAAGATAATACGTTGGGTTAGAATTAAGTGTTAATAAATTTAATATCTGTTCAATGTCAATAATTTTATGAGATTTTACTCTTTGTGAGAATTTTTAAAATTTATGTTTTATTTTATAATCTCTATTTGTCGGTCCACTATTAAATTAAATATTATTAAAAAAAATTTTAATTTTCTCTACATCGTAATAAAATATAGTAGGTTTTATTACAGGCCCGTTATTTTTTTTTTCTGAGTAATAAAATAAATAAATGTCACGAGATAGAATTTCGACTCATATAAAATAACCAATATAATTTCGCGATTAAAATAAAACATTGTATTAAAATAAAATATTGTGAAAACCGACGTGTTTTTGAATCATATATGAAATATAATAGAACACGAGTCTACGGCTATTATTGTCATTTCCATTACATTCTCGAAATCAAGTGTTTATATTTTTTAACGGTACACATTCCGCGATCAAAACGTTAGGCACGTACGACCGGCTCGAGATCAACCACGAAAATGAGATTTTGGTATCTTCCTATATATATTACTTCTGGCGATGTCGGATCTTATGACAAAACGACATATACTTATATACATATATATATATTATTCTAACCACAAAAACTTATTAACTTGAGGTTTTTGAAAATATATTACGAGATAATAGCGTTTCAATGCATCTAAATCTTAAATGCACGCCGTCCCTTACGTCTTTTTCTTCCCCCGAAAACCTCTAGCCGATCACGACCGTATACAAATTGAGTACTTTATTTGTTCTGAATGGCCGACTTTTAACCCCCAGTACATATTTTTGGCCTACAAAACGCGTACATTAAATATATAGACGGAGAAGGCCAATAGTTTTTATGGATCCTTTTAAATAATCTTGAAAATATTTCTGTGGGAAAAACTGCAAATAATTAACGTGTGCTACGCCAGTATAATAATTACTCTTTGTCGTATAAAATATTTCCACATCAGTATTGCATAGTTCGAAAATGTATATATTATACAGTAGAAATACGTTTTAATCTTACCCGTAATAAGTATACTTTCGTAGATTTGGGCTCTTTTTCAATGATTTTTCAACTAAATACGAATATAATATATTCAAATTTTTTAAGGTTAAATATTTATATATTATAAATAATAATAATAGTTACATCGATTTGTTCTGTTATTTTTCTTTGATTGGTCTTGGAATTTATTTAAACCCATCACGAGTTACTAAAAATACAAGAAATGAAAAATTTCAAACACATGCCAAATTAGTGACCGTATCCAGGTTCACCAGAACAATTCGTCATTTTCAGTTAGAACCTTTTCATTCCGAGACGACAGTAATATTTTTTTTTTAGCCACAAAAACGTAAACATTTGTTCGGTTTATTAAAATATATTTTTGCGAGATAATAGTGTTCAAGTTCGTCTATATTCAACGTACACAAGTACCCATAGTTCTATTATTTTTTTTTTTTTTTTTATTCTAACACACCTCGATCGTTTTTCCAGTGAGTGCTATATTTGCCGCGAATAGTCGATTTTTAACCTCCGTATACAAACGGCCTACAAAAAGGAAACGGTGTATTATGTATGGATGAAATAGACCGACAGCTATAGGGATCGCTTTAAATAGCAATGGGAGCTTTACTCGAACACTAATCGGGTCATCAATCAAGTGCCATTATCCCCCTCCAAATGTCCTCATACTCTCATGGATTTAGGTACATCGATTGGAATACGAGAGAAAATAAATTTTTATGTATTAAAAACGAATAATCTATTAATAAAAGCTATACAAAAAAATCATATAGTCGATGATATATTTTTGAAGGAGTATTTTATTTCATTTTTATATTATATAATTACGAATGAAATGTTAAATTAGTATACATATGACTTTAACTCTGTGTATATATATAAATACAGGATTATTCACTTAACATATTCACCTTATGCCTATGCTCGAAATTATGCATATTTTTTTCATGTAAATTATAACTACGCTATTAAATATTTATAGTTTTGCAGTATTTTAATTTTTACCTTGCACAAAATAATGTCCTGTGGTGAAAATTTTTTTTCATTTAAAACTACTAGTAGTAGGTTGACGTGGATTCTTCGAATTTATAAACCAAAGAAGTTTCCATTTTACAACAATTTTCGTATCGCCACAGAACATTTTTCACGTAACATGAAAAATAAAAGTATTTGAAAAAAACAGTTTGATGTATTTGTGATTTAATTTTACTATTTGATGGAAATAAAAATGTAGTCATAATTAGTTGAATTAAATTAATTTTTTCTGTTTTATGTATAAATTGCATTTTTGTTATTGCCCAGTAAAAATATACCGTATTACCAGCCATTTTGATCACATCGTTCGAAGCCCCCATAAATCCCCGGCTGGTTACGCCTTATATCCTATGTAAGTCTACAATATGGTGTATGAGTTTTTTCAGTCGATCGTGTTAATTTTTGGTCCAAACATCGCGTATTGCTATTGTTGATGTGTATACACTTTTAAATTCTAAAACTATACGTGACGCTCATATAAACATTAATTGCATAACATAATGAGGGGCGTGCGAGTACCTATACGGTGTCAGCCTACTGATTTACGAATTCAAGATAACCACTTTCACATTTATTTCGATTTAAAAATATATTATAGACGTGTATACGTACAGAGTTTAAAAGAGGATTTAATTGAAAAAGTTTGCCGATAAACTTTAGAAACTATAGGCGATTCGGTTGATTTATCACATGACTACGAATCTCAAAAGTCAATATACTAGCAATGTTTTTCCAAAATTCTGTGTAGTGTATGAAGTGTTGTAATGGAGGCAGGGTAGAAGATAAAATGTCCTTGTATACTATTGTTTTTTTTTCCTCGTTATTTTGCGAATAGGAATACTCATCAGGGAACACATTATTGTATTATTATATGTGCATAATTTGGTAGAAAAAAAAACAAAACAATACGTGCATACCAATGAATCCGAATAGAATAGGGCCGGCAACGTCCCCTGACAGTTAGCTAATGTCTCTAACTTTGCGGGTATCACTATGGATATAATATGTACCAATAATTATACTTATGTAATCGTTCATTTCGATTTGGGAATTAAAAACTGAGAAAAACGATAAATGTCACTTTTTAATAATTGTCACAGACAGTATTGTTATTGTTTATGTAGACGTACGATTTCTCGACAATTGCGTAAATTTCGTATGCTATTATTTAACAAAAATATATTATCATTTAATTTAATAATTATTATATATTTATTTCGAGACTTATAATACATTTGTATATTATAATAAATAGTTATGCATTTTTATGCAATATTTTGAATATTGTAGGTTTTATATATGTATTATTTATTTAGGGAATACAAAAAAAAAAAAATAAAATATTAATTAATTAAATTATATTAACTTCGAATTAATTCGGTTTGACAATGCTACCCGTGTAGATTATACAATTAATTTTAAAAAGGCAGTCAGTTGAGAGTGAAAGCACTTCGCTCGTCACATGGGATACTGGTAGTGTACCTGTTGACTTTTAAATATAAATATAATATAATATAAATAGTTTTCTC
This sequence comes from Pemphigus obesinymphae, assembly GCA_025469235.1. Classification (NCBI taxonomy): domain Eukaryota; kingdom Metazoa; phylum Arthropoda; class Insecta; order Hemiptera; family Aphididae; genus Pemphigus; species Pemphigus obesinymphae. The sequence continues at coordinate 60,004 of JAIPRL010001922.1, forward strand.
TATGTGTACCTAAAAAGTTATTATTTTAAAATCATTATATAAAGTTCTACGCTCAAAATTCAAAATCCAAACATATTTTCATTGCATTTTGAGTAAATATAAAATAATAATTTTAATAAGTTCATTAATTTGTTATATTTTATTAATAAATGACTTAGGTAATATGTTTTTGAATGTTAAAAACTAGAATTATAATATTATATTTATACAATTATTATTATTAATTGCAGACATTAGGTCTTATTAATCAGTGTATTTTTATAACAATATATGGTACTTATATCTTATTCTCAATGAAGGGGCTTTGTCATAAAATTTGTTTAAGAAAGGATATGGAAAATATGAATAATTCCAGAAATTAAAAATGGTATTCGAAATATTTTAATTTAGACATGAAATTATTTTCTACTTACCCTATTAAAATCTTCGTATTGATTGTTGTATTATACAGACATAATTAAAAAATAAAATCGAATTAATTTTTAATAAAATCAGTTGAATATTTAAATTAAAAATTGAGGTATATAATGTATGGAACAGACAACCGTTGTAAGATAATTTGAATTTATAAATATTTATTGTCATGACTCATTATGCATGCCCAGTGTACACCACTCTGCGGACTGAAATTTTATATGGGTGTTCATATTATTTTTTATATATATATCATAGGCTCTAGAGTTATTTTAAAACAAGACGTATGATGATACCATTTTTGCCCTGAATTATAACTGGGACACTCGGTTTCGTTAATATTGATGTATTTTTTAGTACCTACTGTTTGATGTGCAATGTTTTTTTTTTTTTAAATCTTTTTTTCAAAAAAAAGCAGATGATAAATGAGATGTTTTTACCTCTATATTCTAGAAAAAAATACAAAATTATTATGTAAATAAAATAGGTATTAATAATCAATTTATATTATACTTAAATACATATATACTACACGAAAAAGACGGGGGGGGGGGCGAAATCATAATTTATACTATTTTCCATACTTTAGATGGAGTTATAGGGGTGATCAATTCAAATGTATATTATGTAGAATATCGTTTATTTAATATATCAATATTTCGATGAAACTTCTTTTTAATTAAATGTATAACTAGGTCATGGTAGACTAACTGATTAGTTTCATTAGAACTCGTTTAGTGGACCCTGAAGTTTATTCTCAATACTCTAGATATATATATATATATATATATATATTATTTTATGAAATTCGAATTTCTTCAAATTTTTTATGATTTTTTATTAGCAATATCACATTGTTTACTCATGTAAAACATATATAATCCTAATACTTTAAACTATTTTTCGATGTTTAGATTGCTCCTAAACAGTTGACAACATCAATGTTAAATTTCCACCATAAAACATTGGCTCAGAAGTAGAAATAATAAATAATAAATATTGAAATTATATATACCTACATTATACAACTTAGGTAATACTAATTGAAAAAAAAAATATGTATATTTATACCTAAGTTGTTATTAGATGACTCAGTATATTTAAAAATATTAAATTTTGTAATACTCAGATTTTTCGTCTTTGATACAGCATATTGTGGTGATATAACAATTCTTAAAAAAAAATTAATGAAAGAACACTAATTATTATTATAACGTTTATTCAGGAGATTTTGAATCTAATCATATTTTGAAAGCTATTAAAAATGAGACTATTGTAAGGATGTTTATTTAGGTATTTTAAAATTTTTAAAATATATTTTAATAGATTCAGCTAATTTTTATAAGCATAGTTGTTGACTTTTGTTTAGAGAAAAATATTGCGTTTCCAAAGGACACTCTTAACGTATGACGTACAAATATTGGGAGGGATAGTTATTTTCAAGGCTGGACATTAACGAGTTAAAAGTTAAAATTAAGTTAAAAAGTTAAGTTAATTTTAATTAAGTTACTTAACGCGTTACTTTTTTTTTCAGGTTAACTTTTAACTTTATAAGTTACTTTTTTATTAAAATTAACGTGTTAACTTCAAGTTAACTTTATACAAAAGTATCTAAATTAAGTTAAATTTTGCCCGAAGAACAATGCAAATTTTTGAATGGGATTTTACTTTTTGGTACTTATACGAAATTTTAGTAGGTATCTACAATAGCATGTACGTAATCGTTAAGAATCGATGTACCACTCACGCACACGCCGCGATGTTGGCCCGTTCACGAATATTGGACTGAGCCTGGTCTTTTTAACTACATGGAGGCTGGTATTTATGTCCATTCAGTATAGAAAATATATTGAAGTAGTAGGTACTGCTTATTTTACACTACATTAGTGTGAATCAAACAATAATGTAGGTATCTTGGCAGTTAGAAGTTATTTTTTGATTTCTTATTTATGCATGAGTTTTAAAATGACGTGTTGTATTTTTATTTTTACATGTGTACACTTTTTGAGGCAGAAGAAGTCCAGAGTAGTTTTTTTGAGCGTAAAGAATAACCATCCTTTTTTTACCTTTTTTACGATATAATAGGTACATCGACTTGTTTTCCTAATTAGGAAATTTTAACTTTTATCCAAGTTAAGTTACTTTTTTTTTCAAAGTTGACTTTTAACTTTAAAAGTTAATAAAAAATATACGAGTAACTTTTAACTTAACTTAGGTTATATTATTTTCAATTAACTTAACTTAACGAGTTAAAAAATATCGTTAACTTGCCCAGCCTTGCATAAATGTATTGGTAATACTATCCAAGTGTCAGTAGAATAATAATTTGGCTCTATTATGTCCTAGAATTCAGTCCCTGGAATGGTTGGAAATCGTGCATTAGACATGCCCGTGGCGGTCCGCAGTCTGTCTAAGACCAAAATGGGTATCACAAGGATAGTTCATATTTTGGCCATTCAACATTCGATGATTTTATCTCTCCCGTAATTTATTTTCATAAAAAAAATTACAATTTAAAACACGGTAAAATTATTTTTTTCCTTTGTAGTAGTCAATTTGTATATTTTCTTTAAAATTATGAAATATATGATCAAATACTTTTAGAAATGCTTTCCTCCAAAAAAATGTCTTTAATACATATTAAAGTATAGTATGTATCTGAAAGAAACACTATATTTGTGGCTTAAAAAGCATCGTATTAATAAATAAAAAAACTATGTTAGTGATTTGAAAGTTGAGTCCCATAGAGTATCATATTAAATATTTTATTATAGTTTATTTATATTTCAATCAATTTTCCTGCGAACACTCTGCACTCATCTTTATATCTGTTATCGTTTTCAATCAATAATTATTATGTTATTAATTTTTACGTTACCATAATACCTGCACTCACATATTAGGTCTGTATGATTTAAATATTAAATATTTATTTTGTTTTATATTTGATACATATTGTATATTTTAACATATTATGTAGGAAATTTTTATTTAAATTTCATTTTAAAATTTAAATTTAAGATAACCTTGTTTTGGAAGTGGAAATAAACTCTACTTTGTATTCATATTAAAACGGGATGAACATTTTTAAATTTTTCTAGAAATTTACATAGTTAAGAATATATTTTCAAATGACTCATTATTTTGGTGTGTGTATTTCAGAAAGTTCATCCTTATTTGTACAATTATTCTTTGTCAGATTTTTGAGCAGGATATATTATAAGCACGCCAATTGGTATTATGAACGGAATTGTGAACTGTGTGATTCTTTTATTGTGCTGGTCTATTTGTCTCTATGAAAAGTTAATTATTATTTTGATTTTCTTTGTAAGCTTATGTAACTATTTTTCCATTTATATAATGTTAGAATTTTTCCCTATTTTATATTCTTGTTACTATACTTGTTCTATACTTTTCCTAAATGACATCCTCTATATTATATATGTATTAGAATATATTTTTCAACATTTTATGTATCAATGTTGAATATTGTATTAAAAATGAATCACTTTTCAGCAGAATTTATAGTTAAGAAGAACTGAATAGTGCAGGCACTATAAAAAATATCCTCATTTCCACCGCACATAAATTATAATCTAAACTTTGAATTTCTTATAAATAGTAAACAGTTTGTCCATACATTCAAATATTCATAAAAAATATTTCATGTCAAAATATTTAGTCACGAATACAAGTTATATTATAATAAATTACTATTTAAGTAAAGCATAAAATCTAAGAATATAAAATACAGTGCTTCAAAAATAAAGAAAAAATTCCAACTTTTTTTAAGGAAAAATAGTGATGTACCTATAAATGTCTCAAGTATCTAAAATAACAATTAAAATCAAAAATGTAATGCTTATAGAGAAAATTAGACATGCAGGCGTTAAGAGAAATACTTTGTATAAATATACGATTCGAAATACTTTGTATGAATGTACGACTCAAAAACTTATCCCAATTCATTTTCCTGTCCGTGATGAGAGCTGAATAGTTGGTTTTTTTTTGTTTACCACAAATCCTTCTTGAATTATTTACAATACCCATGTGTTGTAACCAGATATATAGGGGTTTCACTACGGATTTTATCAAGATATTTTACAATAATATGAATCTTATAGTATTATATCGAAAAGAAGGCGTGACTTTCCAGAATAAAGATAAAAATGATGACCATGATGGGGATGTTTCTATTCTCGGAATGATATTCTTTTCCTGGATACGAAAAGTTTCATCGGTGGCCATGTGTCAAGATTAAAAAGAGTCATTCATAAATGTCTACGTAAATTACCTTTAATCCATCTAGATATAATACGTAGGATTTAACTTAATTAGCGGCAATTATACGTGTTTAACGTTTAAATTTTGAATTATCCCTCTTCAATCTCTTTCAAACCCAAAAGAATATATTGTATTCAATACATTTTGTAAAAAAATTACATTGGGAAACTTCTATATTTATTACTTTCAAAGCTTTCCTGCGTAATTCCTATCCTATTTTCCTATATCCTATATCCTAGTTATATCCTATATACTATATCCTATTTTTAGGATAGAATCACAAGTGTATAGAAGGATAGAACATTCTCGCATAAAAAAATAATTAATTTAAACATTAAAATCGAATAATCCTCAGAACCTGCCATAGTCAATGGCGTATATATTGAAGGGGGGGGGGTGTAGAGTGGATTTTCGCCCCCTCACAGAAGTTTCTAAAACTTCAAATTTACAAAATACATCAAAATATTTGTTGGATTTCACTTATATCAGCAATAATATTAGTGTTTTCAAATATTAAATTCGGAAGAAATACAGGCTATTGTTCTGTCTGAACTTATATCGTAGATAAAGCTGATAACGATACAGTGTTTGTATATGTGTGACTGAGTGCATATTTGACGTATGATGACGGTATAGTCTGAATTTTAATATTTTAAAATATGTGTACAGTTTAAAACACGCAGGTTAGCTAAGTTAAATGGAGCAGCCTAATAAGAAAAAAAAACAAAAACATTGGACTCGTATTTTACCGTGAAAATAAACGTATCTGAGATTAGCACTTGTTTCCATGGGGATACACATAATACTATATTATATATATGTATATTAAATATTCATATACACACGGTACAAAAGAAACCATATATGTAAAACCAAAAAAAAAAAAAAAAATACAAAAATACAAAATGATAATTTGGTGAAAATTAAAAGCACAAAAAAGTATTTATTATTTTTGTTAGTATATATTTAAAATTTCATATATTAACTGAATAAAGTATTTGTAAGTAGTAACAGTTGCGGCTCATGTGTATCCATTCTCGGAGCACGTTAAGAATGTACCCCGTTTTCGGACGAAAACTTGTCTGCCAGGCGCATGCGAGTGTTAATACAACATATACACGCGATGTTCAACTATATAATGAGGTTACGGGGTGGAAACCGGTCGCCGCCTGACCGACAGGGTACATTCTTAACGTACTCTGAGTATATCTGCACAAGTGCACGTGCAATAATCAAATCCAATACAAAACCGGTTTAATATTATTATGACAAAATTAATATAAGGAATTTTTTTTTTCATATGGAATATAATGAAATAAAAAAAACATTATACATTATTATCGTATTTATAATGTCTCGTTTTTCGAGGTAGAAACTAATAGCAGAGCTATAATATTATTCAGTTAATATTGGGAATAACGTTGGCCGGCCGACGTGAAGGGCCAACGACGATGCCGGCCATGTAATACATATAAGCAGCGCACAACAATCTGTGTGCACAATTGTGTAGTGCAGGGTTTATTCTAAAGCGCAGTTGGACTTATTTTGCGCAGTTGAGAAAGCTAGACTCACACTATATCAACTAATTTTCGATTAGTTGTATACTTGCGTGTGATTAATTAAATATATTTCGAGCTTGGGCATCATGTTGAACAAAACTTCATAAATAGCTTTATTTAATAATATTAAATATTTTGTAATAACCGAGGTATTCGGAATACATCCGATTGACTTGATACTATTTTTGACTTGGTCTATAAACGAAATCACAATGTTTTATATCTTAAAAGGGGTGGAACTATGGGGGGAAGGAATGAGGGAAATTTACCCTTATTTCCTCAAAATTATACCCCTTCCAAAAAAAAAAAAGTTATAAATATGCCATCGTTCGTAGATACTTACTTTATAGTACGTTTGTAGTCCTTTTGTAAGACTTATGTCAATATAACATGTACATTATGTTCATATTTCTCAATATTTCCTATGGGATTATAAAAATACTCATTGATGTATCGAGTTGATAAATCGTTTACAAATGTTTGTATTTATGTATTTTTTTTTTTTTTTTGAAGAAGTAAACAAGACATTTATAATATGGAATAATATTCTCTCAACATAATAAAATCCAATTGATTATTTCCTTTTTTATATATTGATCATAGATATTCTCGTTGCTTTTCAAATACATAATTTATTTTGAATATTAAATAACACTTTAAAAATATTCTTCTAAAAAATGAAGTATTTCTAAAAAAAAATAATTAAATTAGGTATTTATTGTATATGTAAGAACATAATAAAATCGTAAAAAAGTATTTTAAAAACATTATTGATATATTAATGTCTATAATTTTATGTTCTACCGCTGAAAATTTGTTCAGTAAATACTGAATTTATTATTATTATTTAAAGAAATATTATCGTCTATTAACAAAATATGATTTAAAAACATAATGTGTATTGTAATTTTTCACAAAAAAAAAAAAAAAATTGCAGAAAAATATTAATTTAATATACTAATATAAATACAGACTGAGTGATTAAATTAATATTATATTTTTGGTTCTTTTATAATACTCCAATAAACAAAATAACGATAATTCGAAATGCCAATAAGTCAAAATCAAAACAGATCTAAATCCTTACAGTTCAAAATCTCCACAAAACGAAATCCTGGTAGTTAGAATAAGGTTACAATAAGACACGTCAAAATCTCGAGAAGTCACTATTTAAAAAATGAGAATATGTGTAGCTCGATATTTTTAATCTATCTTATATTACACTTATATCTAATGAAACTTATCGTAGTTTATAAAAATACAGATTTCTAAAAATCAACGTAATCATAACAACTATTTCTAGTTATTTCCACTAGATAATTTAATATGTATACAGTATATCTTATTAAATAGTTATAAAAGAAGTTGATGGTAATAATATTTTAAATTATTAACAAATTTGCAATATAATTTATTAAACAAATTATTAACCAATTAGGCCAAACATTTTTCCCTGAAAAATTGCATACGTCCGTATTTTTGAATTTTCATTATTAATATTTTTTTTTGTAATGGATACATTTTCTTGTGTATATTTATTTTCATTTTAAATATAAGTATCCGGACAACTGTGCAGTTAATTATTAGTTTTGGATTAATAAAATGTGTTTTGTAGTTTTGTTAAAATGAGTAGACTTTTTTCTCTCCCTTTTCAATATTCAGTCATTTTATTTAAATTAAAATATAATTTATAAAATGTATTTTCATAACCTATAGTAAAAATGCCGAACATATCAATTTGAAATCATAATAGTAGGTACGTACAATTTATCGTGTAAAGAAATTCAATTTGTATCTAGGTTTATATTAAAAGAGTGGAAATATTAAGTTAGGAAAATTAAAATATTGGAATTCGAGATTTTTATTGTATGATTTAAAAAAAAAGTCGTATTGTAAAAAAAACTACATATGTACCATGCATTAATTATTGTATTTTATTACCACTGTTAGGAGATGTAAAGTACAATTTTTACTATAGTACTCATTATTTAAATAATTTTAATATAATTTACAGATTATTCGTGGTTCTCCAATGAATTTTTCAGGGGAGAAAGTTCATAACTACTAATATAGAATGCATTTTACAATTTCTCAGTTTTTTCATATATTCTTAGATCCGGGGTATAAAGACCCTATATTCTTTTCCCTGGAACGACCACTGGAATTTATATACTTTTAGAATATGAACAGAATGACTAATGTCTTTTAGTTTTACAATGATGTATTATATATATTATACATTTTTTTTATTACAGAAACAACTTTTCAGTCAGAAAGATTCGAATTCGTTCAAAGGAAAACGATCGATCATATCAAAAAGTATTTACTATTCAATTTTACATATATTTTCATTTAAAACAATAATTGGAGATATATTTTGTAGAAAATATTTGAACCCCATATTATTCTATGATGTATACATCTTTTGGATTTATCATTGATTGTTACACATCTATTATAGTGGATAATATGAGCTAAACTAACTATTATTTTGATATGGTGATATATTTTCATTTTTGGAATTATGCTTAATTAGCGCCAGATAGGGAAGGTACTGGCCCACTGAGTTCTAGGATATTCACCGGCCCGAAAAGGTTAGGGAGCCATTTAAAACAAAAAATTAATTTCACGACTCATATTACGCTTTTAAAAGTTATAAAGTACATAGGTGTATATATTTCAACTATACAATATACATTATACATACGATCACTGGTTTCGATTTTCTAAAAGTACATTATGACAAGACATGAGAAGACATGGACACGGTGAATACACCTTTACGAAAAATGTATTAATTAACTGTTTATTTACTAATTAACTTTAAAATAAATGTTAGTATAATATGTTTATATGTTTATATAAAATATATTGATCAAATAATTTTTCCAATTATCAATTATGTATTAATTATTAATAATCAATACCACTGTAAATAATAAAACATATTTTCAATTTTTATCAAACAACTACACATCTAATTAAAGTTATTACCAATTCATAAAATATAATTTACTATAGAACACTTTTAATATTTTATTATCTATGTATAATTTTAACAACTAATTGAATTACTTAATTGTAAAATATAGCAAACATTGGTAGTAAAATCATGTATGTACCTATTCGAATTTGATTGAATTATATAAATATAATTGCACATATATGTATATATTTAAATTTTTATCACCAACCAAATATTAAAAATGTTTAGATACAATCGATTGAGTTATAATATTTATTAATAAACAAGTATATTATTTACTTATCATGCAATACCCATTCAACCAATACTAAAATTACTTTTTACGTATTTTCAAAAGTTTTAAAAAGCAAGCGTTAAAATAACAATGTACTCAAATTATATTACATAGAGAACTCAATAAATTATATTTTACAAAATATGTTAAATACCCATGCTTATCTTACTTACCAGCATCCACCATTGATAATTAGGACCTAAGTCATGAATGATGAATTTTAGAATATAAACTTACAAAATACTTTTGACAGCTAATTATTGATTAAGTAATTACAATTAATACAAATTACTTGATAAAATATTTTTACTTGTAATACTTATAATTCTGAACATTTATACATAGCTACATAAATAATAAAAGTTAAAATAATGTTTATTAAAAATAATATAAAAGTAGGTATCGAATATTAACTGACCAGAGATTATAGACAAATATAATTTTCTATTATGTCTAAACATACATATCGATGGTGTTTTGTAAAAAGGGCGTAACCCACAATTTTAAAATTTTTTAAAATGTTCAGGAGAAACAAAAAATTGTATAAAAAATACATTTTTTGTAATAAAATTTAGATAATTGTATATTTT
>JAIPRL010001923.1:0-70104 GCA_025469235.1 Pemphigus obesinymphae
ATATATATATATATATATAGATAAATATATATAAATGTACAATTTATATAATATATAATATAAAATTAATAATAATAAATTAATATAAATAAATAAAATGTACATATTAGGTAATTGGGCATATACCGGAAAAATCCATACATAAAAGTCAGATTTCGACAAAAAAAAACCCTTTCAAATCCACTCCACAAATAATAATATAAAAAATAAAAATTATTTTAATGAGTTTAATCCCAAAATCTATTACCTGGTTTAGACCTGGGATACCCTGTATGTGCTATAGATGTATCCATATCATATAAAATTATTATTGCGATTGTTGTGAGGAACTCTGCAGTGCAGGCGGGGGCGTCGGTGAATAGTCAATGAGTGGTGGGCAGGGTCCGCGTGGGAGTAAATCTCGAATTTACGCGATGGACGAACGTGGGTCATAGGTGGCGTTCATGACGTCAATGGTCTCATAAGAACGCGTATGTATATTATATACAGATTTGTTATAATATATATTATAATAGGTACATATTATGTGTATACGTTTATATTTAATGTTCTAATTAATTATTATTTACGGAAACCGAAACGCGAAGTCTGTACGTCAGGGTTCATCTCGTATATACGGACATTTTATATTATAATATACTGTATACATAAATAGGTAGGTCTTAGGAGGGACAAGACCTCATTAAACCATCTCAAAACCCTTTATATGATTTTTGCATAATTTACTTTACATATTCTATAGATATAAAATAATAAACACCTATGTAGGCCTACTTTAAATTTTCGTTTTTTTAATTTAATTTAATAGTTAGTACGATGGATACCTAGGTATCTGTCTAACCAAACATGAAAAACATTAAATTTAATAAAATTTATTTGGCCTGTAGTGCACAAGCTTTAACATGTTATGAGAAAAAAACAGACGTGAGGATCCAAGAGTCGAAAGGCGGAGGGGCTTTCAAAAGAAAGAGGTTTCTTATTCAATTGTGCTCAATATTTAAAGAAAACAATTATTTAGATAAATAGATGTTTTGTGAAACTTAAATTGCGTCGTTTTAGTTAAATTTAAAGCTAAATGTGGAACACCTTAGATGATGACCAAATTTAATGGGAGTAGTATTTTTAGTATTTTTATAAAATATCGTACTCGTCAGTCGTCATAGAAAAACTACAGTGTTTAGATTTTTATAAATTAACAGTTACCATTCAATGTTAGAAAAGATTACGATACCTTTTAAAAAATATTCATCTTGAAATATTGATAGAAAATTCATTGTAGATAGTACGAGTACTTTCCAGAAGTTAGTTTTTTCATTTTCCCAGTAATCTTAAGCGTAAAGTGAATTACTTTTTATAACAGAAAATTTTTATAAACGATTACATTATATAATATACATAATATATATATGTGTGTGTAGTTACCCAGAAAAGCTATTTTATATAATAAACATTTTTTATTATTATTAGTTTGTTATTTAAAAAGAAAATAGTTTTTATATATTAAATATATTATTTCATGTTATAATAATAACATTTTACTCCGTAGCCGTAAAAATTGATTTTCTAATCATTAATTTGTTATGATTTCTTATCATTACTTCATATATCAAAATGTCGAAAAACTTTTATTGAAATATTATTCAAATTCGACAAATACTTACATACGTACTCGAGTAAAATACATACATAGTGAAAATAAATAATGAAAAAATTATATTAACTAAAAACATAACTTAAAAACATAATTTTTATATGCTTTTTGTAATTATAAAACAAGTCTAAAGTTATTTATTTTTTACTAACATAACTCAAACTAGTTTCAAAACAAAAAAAATAACTTGCCCAGCATTGCGTATTTTCAGCATCAATTTTGTCATATCTGTAATAGTGGTAGGTATCATTGTTTAGACTTAAATTTCTGTACAAACTTTTTGTATTCCCTTCCTATCGTATATCCCATAAAATGTAGACGTCTGACTTTTGTTTGGTATATAACTATTATATAGGTATAATATAAATCACTATTGAAATGTAGACTCTATAGTGCGTCGGTAAATATTATCGTTTATCGAAGGTATTTTATTTATTTATTACTATTAGGTAGGTAGTAGGTACATAATATGTCATATATACGTTAATCCATTTTAGGAAAATTAAATATGACGTGTACAAATATGTTGATTCAATGTAAATTAAATGTAATTTCGATAAATATTGTATTCGGATATTTTTGATTGTGCAGGTAAGTATGACGTGTGCAACTCTATTTTGAATATAGGTAACAATTCATTTATGACTTGTTTTTATAAAATAAAGAACATAACATATTAGATGCTATTTAAGTATATACGGCAAACGTATGTATATATATAAATAATATTATGTAGGTACATATTTTATATATATTCATTAAAATTATTATGTACAAAAAACGGGTGAATATATAGTAGGTAAACTAGAGAAAAAAAAACAGTTATTTTTTCTATTATCGATGTGATGTCCCAATAAGCAACAACCGTATTTTTTTTATATCGGCACTTAATTTTTCCTATGTTTTATAGAATAACACGTGTATCTAATAATGCATTATATTATAAAATAATAATAATTTTACCATATAACTGACACTTTATTATCGAACAGTACATATTGTATTGTATTGTGTATATTATTTTAGATATTTACTGAGCGTTTTGCGGTGTGTGTACAGTTTTTTCTTCCAAATGTCTTGGAATTATAATACTCATTTGACAATATTGTTGCAAATATATGCGCATTTAAAAGTATATGAAAATCAAATCGTGTATATTCAAAAAATGATTATAAATATAATATACTATTCGGTATAAATAAAAATTAAGTCAACAATTAAAAAACGTAGGTATAATAAATATATAGATATAGGTACCTTAAACAATAATAAAAATAAAATATTTGATAATAGAAACGCCAATTTACACCATTACGCCAAAATCACAAGTATAAGTACATAATATATACCTCAAAAAATCCAATCCAAATTGTGTTCTAACAAGATCAAAGAACATATTATATAACATGGTTATATTTTAGCCGGTTTTTCAAATGATTATATACATACCTAGCTAATACATTCATCAGATCTTCAAATACCCATTAAAACATCTAGAAGCTTTCAGGTTTTCTATACACGAGTATTCATTTAAAAATAACTTGTACACATCTTATTCTTGCTAAAACAATTGTGATGAAAAACTGTAAGACATGCCTGAAAATGTTTATTTACTATGTGGAGTACATATCATTTGAATAATTTTTTTTTTTTCTTAATCCACTGAAAACAAAACTAAATTATATAGGTATATTTATGCAGTATAATACTTTAATCCTTGTAACATCCTTTAATAAAGTTGTATGGTGTTTTAAAATTCGGGAGATTTTATTGCTACGTTCTCTATATAAAAGCTATAGCTCGTATATAATATAATATAGTAAAAATATAGAGAAAAACTCATTATATAATTACGACCTATTGGGGTGGGTATTTTGAAAGTTCAACTGTCGACATAGAAAAACTTATTGCCTTTAATTTTTAATTAAACTATATTTTAAAAAAAACTTACACTTTGATAAATTTACTTTTCTTTATAACAATTAATAATTATTACATATAATAATTCTTTATTTTTAAAAAATTGTTCCTAAATTTTACTGTATATTACTATTTACTAACTTTTAGACTTCAATGCTCATAAATATATATAAAATATATAAACCTAACATGAAATTAGAAATATATAAAGTATAAATTAAAAATAATGATCTGGAAGAGGGTATTGGGAGGAGTGGGATTGACTGTTGGCATGCAAAAATCAAATATCAAGAACTTCTATTTTCCATGAAAATAATCATTTTAGTAAAGACATTAAAAAAAAAAATTAAAACAAGACGCTGTAACTTATTTTTTGAATAATATTTCGCAAAAAACATAATTTAATAATGTCACGGAAATATTGTATTTTTCGAATTTTGTAAGTAATTTAGTCTAAATTTTACCGAAACGTCACAAATCACAATAATCAATGTTTTTTTTTTCAAGTAGACAATAAATGGCTGAAAAATCGTTTTTGAAAAGTTAAAATGCCAAATATATTTTCATTTATTTTATCATGACAACGGATTTGGACAGATCGGTAGGCGCTCAAATTCAGCTGGTGTAAAAAATAGTTCTATACTTAACATAATATTATATATTTTATTCAAATAGAGGTACCTATAATAGTTGTTTTGAGAACTTTTCAAATTTTATCATTTTGTTACCACTTATTTTTTTTAAATTTTAAATCCGTTTTCTGAATAGTTGTATAACAATAAATAACCGAGAGCTATCTTATTAGGTATACGATATAATTTCAATCAAATTAAACAATATATACCTCGTATAGACAGTCTTTGAAATAGGTACTTGAATATTTATCGGAATAACGTCTCGGCGAATTTACTGTGATTTATCTTCACCCTATCGATGATCTTTCCAAAATTAAATTTTTTAAAAAATCATTATTATAAATAAATTTTCGATGTTAAAAGAAATATTCATAAAGTGTTTTACATATATATATATATATATTTTTTTTTTGTCATTTTTACATAATTATTATGATTGGTATATTAAAAATAAATAAACAAATAAGCCGATTATTAATTGGCCATTTATAAATTATTTGCTATGTTTTTCGCGTTTCTATGAGTTATCAAACAGCATTTCGTGTTTCAGTTATTTATAAGTTTATTGTTATTCTTCCATATAATATTATTATATTTTCATTTGTTTCATTTTTTTTGTGTTGATTTATTTTCATTATCTTTTACCTTTTCTTGTACATTTTATATAAACCTTTGTTTTTGAATCCAACCGAAAACTCAAATCGCTTAAGTAAGTATATATACATACCTATATATTTTTATCTATTATTATAATCCATACAGAAAATATATAGTCAATAATATGTTTTTAGATATCATGTTCCTTCAATTACTAAGGGCGGAGAAAAACGTCTTGCGTTCGGAGTAAGTTTCTATATTATAATATATTCCGTACGAAAAATAACGATTTTTTTCTACAATTTTGACATTTTTAGATTTTCAAATATAAATTAAAATGTCTAAGATATGCTTTCCAATCGTGTAAATAATCGTATTTTTCCGTAAAAATGCGATGGATTTGTTTTTTTTAAGCTTCTCATTTCTCAACTACATTGATCTAAAGACGTGATGCGATACGATTCTATTTAACTCTTTTTATATACGCATCTTGAAAAATTATTCTAAATTCAGTCGTTTTAATTAAAAAAAAAAAAAAAAACAAAAATCGTCTCGAAAATTCACAATTATTATTTTTACATTTGCGTAGTAACAACAGAATCAACAAACAAAAAAAAATGAAATAAAGTATAGGTAACTTAGTAACTGTAAGTAAAGTTCAACAGGTTGACATATGAAGGAGATAATATATCGACTACACTAAATAATACATAGTGAAATCGAGTGTTTTTGTTCCAATATTATCCGTTAGATATAAACAAATATCTTATGTTTACAATATTCTATTATTTTAGTCGAAGTACCACGAAAAAATGCAGCAGCAGATGCATTTGCAATTACGGTAATCAAAAACGGATATGGGATGACAAACAAGATGAGGACCATGATGTCGGAGAGCCTTTGCGCAAACGACGAAAAATGTAAGTCACAAGAAACAAGATAGACAATAATATTATCTAAGTGCCCTGCATAGCCGATATTCATTTGTTTTTCAAACTTATTTAAGAAACTCATTAAACGTGTTTTAAATGTGTTAAATATCGAAAAACAGCGTAGGTATGTTAATTATGATAATGTTCATTTTTCTTTCGTTTATCGGTGATATTTTCAAATCGTTAAAAATGATAAATTCGATAGTGATACAGAAGTGTAACGTATGTCTATAAAAATGTCCAAAATTTTTTTTTTTTTTTTTTTTTTTTTTTTTTTTTAATAAAAAATAATACTTGTCCAGTTTTGAGTTTTTGGAGGAGACAGCTGAACTTTCAGATATCAAAATATTGTATATCTATAATTAAAAATTATATTATATTTAAAACGATATAGGTATTATATGTATGTTTATTGACTGATGTAATTTTAAGTAAAAATAACATGATTTTGCAATGTTTTCCAAATTAATGCGGTCTTAATACAATAGGACGAATTATAATAAACACGTACCTTTAGTTAAAAATCAAAAAGTTTAAGGTAAAATTTTCGGAATTTATTGTTTTTTATTGGTTTTATCCGCATCCCTATGATGTTGGACCCCGAAAAATCACAAATATATCCTACGAAGAAAAGGTATTCTTGCTTCGTAATTATAATATTTCGTATAATATGTAAATTCCAGAGATATGACCTTGCCTGCGACGATAATTAACCCTATTCAAACAATATTTACGAACAAGATGATGAAGTATACGGATGACTGTGAACATATGGAGTGTACGGAGTATAGTGAACTAATGGAGTATACGGAAGATAGTGAACTTATGGAGTATACGGAAGATAGTGAACTTATGGAGTATACGGAAGATAGTGAACTTATGGAGTATACGGAAGATAGTGAACTTATGGAGTATACGGAAGATAGTGAATTTATGGAGTATACGGAATATAGTGAACTTATGGAGTGTACGGAATATAATAAACTTATGGAGTATAGGGAAGTTAGTGAACTTATGGAGCATTCGGAAAATTCTCAATCTTATGCTTACTTCATTGGTTCAGTATTCACGGATTATACGATGGAGTACAGAGAGGCAATAGATCCGATACTCCTGCAAATCATCTGCGATCATATGATGATGTGCAAATTGAAAGATTATTCTAATCGTGTAGTAAGTGATAACCAGTACAAAGACATTGACGTAGACGATGATACATCTGATACATCTGATACATCTGATACATCTGATACATCTGATATCATCTGTGATTATACAAATGATGTCGATAAAGATGCCGATAAAGATGCTGATAATGATGCCGACGATGATGATACGGATGACGATGATGATACCTGTGATACGTACAGTATTAAAGATAAAGGCGAGAGCAGAAATGAAGGAGAAAATTTCAGCTTAAATGGACTGCTCACGACCACCGACGATTCAGATTCGGAACACGGTTACATTTAACAAAACATTTCTTTCACTTAAATCAATTGAAATGTTTTTATATTTTGAATTATTGTATATTTTTTTATACACTGTGCTTACTTGTACAATAATTGTTTTTCAAATTGATTATTCACTATTTGCGTTTTTCCGCTTTACGTTTGTTTCATTATAATACATGTTTGATTTTTTTTTCTATTTTGAACAATGTATTAATTATTATAAATTCAATGTTTTGTTGGTCAATGATTATATATATATATAATCAGTAATATATATGGTAAATATATATATATCAGTAATATATACCTATATCAATATAAATTGTAGCCATGACACTGTGGAGTATACAAAAAAATATAGGTTTATATAGGTAGGTACCTTGTTATTTATTTTTATTTTTATACTTATTTGAATGTTGTAGAATTATATTAAATATAAATTGTTAAATGATCACTTATGATATGACTATTTTTTTGAAAACAAATAGCTTGAGTACAAAATATTTTCGATTACCTAATATTTCACAACAAATTCAATGACGATTAATATTAATTTTAAGAATTTTCGTAATATTTTTAATATATCTATAAATATAATAATAAACAGATTTATGTTTAATTTTAAATTAGCAAAAGCCTTTTTCAACAGTTATATATATACATACATATTACATACCAATATATATATATATATTATATCTATACATGAGTTACTCATATACACTGCCAATAAAATTCGTTAGCATTATGTATTTAAATGGTTAAGCGTAATATAATAAAAACCAATTTTAATCGATAATACATAATTATAATAAATTAAATAAATTAAAAATATAAATTCTAACCTTTTTATCAGTGTAATTTTTTATCCTATAATTTTTATTACCAAAAATAGCAAAGCAAGACCAAGACCAAAAGCAAGACTTTTCTTATTGACTCAATTCAGGTTTTGTCCTACATTTCTGTATATATATATATATATATATTGTTTTCGAAGGATATTATATACGTTAAATAAATTATCTACCATTATTAATTATGAATTTAGCAAATAAAAAAAGATACTTGCAAGACCAATTCTATAATATTGAATGAACGGTATCAAGACTAATAACACGATTGAGTCAATAAAACTTATATTAATATTAATCGATAAGAATGATATTAATACACTGCTAATACTAATATTGTCATAGTCTTGCTTTTTGTCTTGTTCTTGCCTTGCTTATCACTACTTTTTATTATTAGATTTGCTCAACATATTATTACATAAATAGAAGATAACAGGTAACAAATTATCGGTTATATGAATCATAACTTATGATTAGGGATGAATCTGAAATTAATTTAATGAAGGAGAGAATAGGGTACAACTATAAAATAATGTGCTAATTCTCATTCAAAATAACTGTTATACTCCTTAAATAATGATGAAAAATATTCTAAAGTGTGGGCGATCGCTCCATAGCCTCCCCCCCCCATCCTGAATCTCTAATCCCAAATCCTTTCCTGTTTCAGGAGCTACAATCTATACTATTATCTATGTGTTATCTTCGTTTATATACTTAGTGGCTTATTCAGAGAGGATCCCGGATTCTAATCCCCCTAAAACCAAAAAATAAATGAAAAAATTATAAAAATGTAATAATTCTTTTGAGGACCACTTTTAGGAATTTTATGAATACATTTTTAATTTCAATAGTTTCTGTAAAACAACCGTATTGTAGTAATTTCTATGATTAATAATTAGTATAATATTGAAGAATAAGAACATGACCGTAAATTCGTTATACCCCAACTTCATATTATTACGAGATAATGCTATTATGAATTATTATGATCAACATTAGGGCTTTACGTTTTAAAGAAAAAAAGCAGCATTTTAATTGATTAAAAATGCTTGGGTATGTATTATTTAGTTTAGCTACTCCACGTGTTTTGAACTTCTTTTTTAAAATCTGTGTAATATTGCGTGTTTTAAACATTGGTGTTATTAGAATTTTGCGAAAAGCCTTTATTTAAAAGTTATAGTAATTTGTAGTTTTTATATTATCAAAACCTACAAATTCTACGCTGGAATTTCGTACCAAAATATTTGTTCCTTCGATTTTTAAAATCGAAAATTCGTTTTTGTCGGATATATAATACAAACCGCAGGCAGGGTCACCCACTCGCGGTGCTCACTCAGACAGTTTAATTCAAAAATAGTTATTTAGTTAATAGAAAAGGTTGAATTTGGACATTATTTTAAAATAATTGCATTATCATAATGTATATTTGATATTTGTTTTGTGTATAATAACAGACACTATCGTTCGATTGTGAAAAGCGATAAGAAAAAAAAGTTACCTAATTTGTAATCTTTCCTTAAATCATAAATAAACAGGACCCCATTTCCAAAAATGAGACAAAAAACGTCCCGTTTAATGTTTTTTTGGGATAACGGAATAGAATCCTATAAAAACGGGATGTATGGTCACCATAATATAATATATTATACAGTTTTCGCTTAAAACTCGAACTCGTTCCGTTCAATGTCTAAAAAATGAACTCGTTCGTGTTCACATTTAAATGTATTTAAAAAGAACACGTTCACATTTAAGTTCTATTAAAAAAATATTAACGTGTTCATCTAGTCTTGAATTTTAATTAATTAATTGTGAGCAACATTTTTCTTATATATTTACCAAAAAATTACCGATTCATTATTGATGTGATATTAATATCGATATCGATGCACTATTGATGTGGCGGATCATAATTATATATTTATAATATTTAAATCTAATAGGGTTTATTGCGAAATATAAGTATATTTTTATTTAATTTGAACGGTCTGAAAATCGTTCAAATATCTAAAAAAGTATGAACATCGTTCACGTTCGCGTTCTATTTAACCAAAACGAGTAGCCTTCGCGTGTCATTCACAACGTTGTTCGTTCCAAACACTGATATATTATAATATAGTACACGTATTATTATACCGGTACCGTGGTTATGGTACAAAATAGATATAGGTAGGTAGCTGATACTATTAATAATTAATAGTAATTAATTATACAAGTAAACGCGCATTTCTTGTACGGCGTGTAGGACGTTTTACGAACGATTGGATACGGATATTGATTTAAGTCATTAAATCCCAATTACGAATAACGATAAACTTGCTGGTTACGTAACTATAATATATAATATTATATTTTATCGGTCTCCGACAATCCCGATTGATCCCTCGCATATTATATATTAAATTTTACCAAAATACGATATAAAATACTAATTAATGATATATGTACGATGATGGTTAGAATCCGGTTTACACGATATTATTGAAATGTAAAAATAAAAAAAAATAAAAATTCGAATATACATAGATAAAATGATTTGACCTCGTTGAACCCTCTTTTCATGTATTATATATATATCGGTATATGGGCACCTATAAAATAATAATATGTTAGGTCACATGGTTTTATTAATTTTTTATTATTATTCATTTTTTTATCGGGAAAAAACACCGTCGGACGCTACACACATACGCGGTTGTTACAAAACCCAACGATAAACTCCACGTGTTTTCCGCAAAAGATTTTTATTTTATTTTATAAATATAAAACATTAAAACGGACTTGCGTTCAAAGTAAATAAGGTAGATACATATGATGACAAAAAAATTAATAATATGAAATAATATAGGAGGAAAACTTGCTACAATTTAGCTACATCATCTTTGGTCGGGAATATGACTTTTATTGGACGAATATTATTAGTTATATTAAGTAGTATTACTTTACCGAGACGAACCAGTTTCATAGTATAAGGAAATATATGAGCAAGTGGTTTCAAGAAGATTAAAAAATTTTCTTTATCATCCGAGATGTGTTGAGATGAAGAATAAGATGACTCCGGAACATTATATGCAAGTAAATTCTGTGAACATCATTTACGTTCAAAGGTTTCTTGAAAAACTTGTGCAACGATGAAAGAGGGTTGTATGTGTGTCCTAGAATATTCAAGATTTGCTATTTTACTATTAAGTTGATCTATGTTAAGACGCAACTTTGAGTTTTCAATTTTGAGATCGGTTATAAATACAGGTCACTGTTTGAAATCATCCTTCAGTTCATCAAACTTAGATCCTAAGGTAGCCGATAGTTCTCTAGTATATAGTAGATAAAAATTCATCACGAAAAGCCATAAGAGTTTTTATAAGATCATTGTTTGATGGTAATTTATTAGTTTCTTGTGTGGCTGGAGAAGAAAGTGTAATCTTAAAGGTATTATCTACGAGTACTAAATTTATTTGGATGATTCATGATAATGGTAGGGATAGTAACAAGCAAATATTGTACACTAGCGTTAAAGTCTCCAGAAAACAGCTGATGAGGGCACCGATTAAATGAAACCAGATTGTGCACTCGGGCTTAGAATAATAGAATCGTGAATAAGATGCTGTGGTTGGGTGACCGCTAAGTGGCGTATCCAGTTACAATGAATAAATTAATTGTACGCTTAATTTACAATATGTTTGCTACACTGACCGATTTAATCTATAAACCTTGAACGTTATTTACTGTTCATCAATGATCATAAATATAAATATATTAGGAATTAAATCATTGGAAAATCATTAGAAAAAAAGAGTTTTAGATTTTAACATGTGGTAACACTAATTTGAAGGCTTGATAGTAACGACTATCGAATTCGATTTTTTTTCGATAAACATTAAGTGCACAATCTGGTTTCATTTAATCTGTGATGAGAGTTCAAACACACAATCGATAGGATAAGGTTGCGACACTGTAAAATGCATGTACTCACAACGGTGGTGAAAACTGTTTTAAAAACATGAAAATCCACGTAAAAATAACTTGAAACGATTCACAACACACGGTTAATGGAAGTTAAACACTGTAGGCAGAATAAACATGAAGAAAGAGAGCGTAAACATTAATAAAAACAAAAAACGCGAGATCAAAATGCACCAAGAACTGTTATCATATTTTTACACCAGAAAATCAAAAATTTACGTATTCGTGCGTATATAATATATATGTATATGTATATATAGATATATTATTACTATATGTAAATAATAATATATTCACGAATACGCGCGCGGAAGTGCGCATTCGCGGTGCCCGTTATGCAAGCCCCGCCGATTTATGGCGTTGTAACCGATTAAAAACGTTTTATGGGAATAAAAAAAAATCCGAATACTAATAGTAATTTATCGACTTAATTTCTAATAATATAAAATACCTACCTAGTATATAATAGAGGTACTCTACGAAATAGAAACGTATAATATACATTATTACATTATTATTCAAAATCTTTATGCGTTTTTCGTGTTTCGTACGCATCTAATTGCACGCGTATAATATTATAATATACGCTGATGCGTACGTAGCGAATATTTTCTTGAGATTTTCCATAAATCAGCTATTATAATATATAATCTAAACGAGTGCGCATTCCCCGCACGCATCGCGACGCCATAAATTACCGAATAATACGACGTTAATACTGCAGAAATATATATTCCGTATAAATTATACGGTGACGGAACAGGACGTTGAACACAGTGTCGCGCAAGGAAGAAGGGGGAGTAAAATGTGCCCCTGAACCATGCTCCCAGTGCTTACAAAGGCTCCGCAAAATTTATAAAATAGATGATTTCTAATGACATTTTTGAAAAGTTTACAAAAGACCTTTCAGGAATGGAATTCTGTAGGGCCCCAAGAAAATAGTGAAAGGCCTTTTTGCTGTCTTATATCAGGCCCTGTAAATTTTTACACGTGTTCAAGGAGTATTTCGGAATTTAGTCGGCAAATTTTTCAGGATTAGTCGGTAAAATTACCCTCTCCCCCCCCCCTCAAAAATATTTCTTCGTACCGACTTTCTGCTTCCATAGGGCCGGGTCCGTATAGGTAGTTAGAATTCACAATATTTTATCAACTCTTGTCAAATTATCTGAAAATGAATAATTATTTAAAAAATTATATAAACAAAACTGTATATTTAATATTTATCAATAAATGTACAATAAAATAATTCCATTTGTACGTTTTGGGCCAAGACAAACCACATACGAAAAACATGAGTGGGCCCGGATCTACCCCAGGGGCTTCTTTAGGGAGGGGTAGGGGGCCGAGACCCCCCCTCCAAGTTCTAAAAAAATTAAATACTAGAGCCACCTCTGGCCTACTCGGACCACCCACTGGACACTTGATGGATATGTTTAAATATATTGAACCCGCGACCAAGACCTATGCGGTTATACACTCGTTGTTATATTTTAATACGCTGATTTAGACGAGTGTGCGTTTTCGTCGAATATCACGAAAAGGTCAACCGAAGGGAAACGGGGAAGGGGGGGAGGTTACGACTGGAAAGAAAAGTTTCGATGAGAGATAACCCATGGGCCAGTGATATTATACTGTATTTATTAAATAATAATCATTAAAATGTAGTATTAATTTTACGGACGTGCGTATAAAACGCATGCCGAGACGCTCTACACAGAGTCCGGCGAATGACGTATAAACGGTTTTTACGGGATACTAAAATACGTATATTGGATGGACGATAACGATGCCCCGAGATGGAGTGCAGCCGGCTTGATATTTTCGATAAAAATGATTAATAATTAGATATTATACTGTAATAATATGTACGTGCCTAATACGTTATAATATACCCGGTTTGAAGTGAATATATTATAGGCATTATATGTTATATTATATACTAACGTTTCGTGTTATCAGTATTGTCGATCAACTTGTCAACCACACGAATAAGCGATACGAGATTGCCTATACTACGTCATATGTATGTATAATGATAATTGATGACGTACGTAGGCCGGCAACTGCACAGACATAATGTCATGTATGACGAAATTATTGTATTTGTAACGAAAAATGATCAGTTATCGCGGAAAACGCTGAAAAATGTGTATTTAAAATATCTTTTTAGGATTACCTATATATATATATATATATAAAGAGTATCGTGGCAGTGTAATATCGTACAAGGAGGATAAACGCCCATATTTCTAAACAAGAATGGGCAGAGTTAATGAAAAAATATTGACTAGATAAAAGTCAAGTTTATATAAGAACAGTGTTTTGTATATTGTACAGTCACAAGTTTGTTCATGCGATTTACCATTTTTATTTAAAATTAAATGTATATAATAGTTAATTATTAGACAAAAATAGATAGGTAAATAATTTACGAACAATACATACATTATTACTTATATCTAGCATTCAAATAATGATTATTCTTTGTCTATTTTATTTAACTAAAATATGCAAACTCTGTATGAAAATAGAATTACTACCTACTAAGATTTGTAAAAGTGATGTTGTTAACAATTATATTGCCAACAAAATATTATTTTGAAGTTAAATGATAATATATTTTTAGTATGTAATTATTATTAGTATGATTAGTACCAATACCCATTCATAAATACACCATAATTCGGTGTTATAATATATAATATGACGTATAGTGTATATATTATGTACATTAGGTTCATATATAAAATTGAAAATCAAAACGCACATATTAAACCATATAAGAAAGATATTATTGTAAATATTTAAAAAAAATGTATTAACTTAACTCAACTTTGTTTAATAAAATATTAACTAGATAATATCTTATTCGCATAAATATTAGATACCTACATAATTCGATGATAGTTTTCAGTTTACAAAATTAACTAGTTAAGTCAATAAGTGAACACTAACTTAAATTTTTAACTTGACTTTAATTTATTAACTATTTGATACCTAACCTTGTTTCTTAAAACAAATTAGTTCAAATTTGGGAGAGAGGGATGTGGATTTATTAAGTTAAAATGCAGTCGCCGAAAGATATTTCTTTTTTTTTTGAATCGCCAATTTCTAAAATGCATTTACTTACTCATGGCTTATACTCATATTGACCCAAAACCTGATATTTTATACATATATGAATCGTTTTATATATTCATTAATCCTATAAATAATAATTAAAAAATATTATTTTGTTTAATGTTTATGACAATTTAAACGTTATAGACTTTTTAGTGTTTTACGTTATATGAATTTAAAAGTTATAGACTTTTTATTGTTTTACATTATATGAATTTGAACGTTTTAGATTTGTTAGTGTTTAACGTTATTACAATTTAAACGTTAATGAATATTTGATGTTTTACGTTATGATAATTTAAATATTATCAAAGTCTTTCCGTTAATCGTTATGTTTTGTTTTTCTAAATTTTTGGTTTATCGTTAGTTTTGTTTTATGTTTTTCTACATTTTTTGTTTATCGTTTCTATTACGTTTTTCACATGTTTAACGAAAAAAATTGAGTTTTTTCAACTTTTTTAATTATTACTTACCACACTTGGTGACCTGGCAAGGCCCAGAATCACTCGCTCATTTCACTCAGTCGGACAGTTTAAATCTAATATATCCTCCAATATGCTTCGAATAACTACATCAGATAAGTAATTCAATTTTGCAATGAATTTTAGAGGATTACTTACATAATTTACTATTTATAACGTTATGACAATTTAAACGTTATAGAGTTTTTAGTGTTTAACGTTATAATAATTTTAAACATTATAGATTTTTTAGTATTTAACGTTATAAGAATTTAAACGTTAACGAATATTTGATGTTTTATGTTATAATAATTTAAATGTTATCAAAGTCTCTCCGTTTAATGTTATGTTTTGTTTCAACTTTTTCTAAATTTTTCGTTTATCGTTTCTGTTAGGTAAGTTTTTCGTTATCTAATTCAATAGTTTTTTGAATTGTTTAGCGTTATACTTATAAAGTTTTGAAAACGCATTCGAGCCCTGCTAAAAATACATATTCCAATATGTA
This sequence comes from Pemphigus obesinymphae, assembly GCA_025469235.1. Taxonomy (NCBI): domain Eukaryota; kingdom Metazoa; phylum Arthropoda; class Insecta; order Hemiptera; family Aphididae; genus Pemphigus; species Pemphigus obesinymphae. The sequence continues at coordinate 16,087 of JAIPRL010001923.1, forward strand.
TAATATAATATTAATAAGTTTTGGTACATGCCGAATTTTCAAAGGCACAAACGAAATCGTATATGTTATATCATTGATATTATCAATGGTAATACGTACGTAGATTATCAACAATCAACAGGTAATTGTATCGCGTATAATATGTTTTACCGATGATAGGTACCTACGTATATACAATAATAATATATATTATCGTTTTAACACTGATTATAACTTTCGTGTGACAAGGGTCATTTTCACTTAGTTGATAATATACAATAACATTAATAAAATATAATATACTTACGCACATCGCACATATTATGATAAATTTGACGTAAAACAATAATTATAATAACACCATCTACATTATAATATTATATATAGATTATAAAAAATAACATATATTATTAAGTACAGATAGGTATACATAGATAGATTACGAATGTAATATATTATTATGATTGTTTTATTGATGAACCACAAAACAAAATGCCGGTTTCGATTGATAATTTTAAATTCTGAGCGTAGCAAGGAAGCTAGTGGTTTTACAATGAACTGTATATTTGGCTTTTTTCTCTGTTAACAAATTTTTGACCAGAAGGAACTAAGGAGATGTATTGGCAATAGTATGATATTGATAAGAAATAAGCTCTAGATGGTACCTTAAACATGAAATTTTTCGATTTTCCCAGATTCCTCGGGGAAGAAGAAAAACGTTCTTTTATACGGTGTACGTAGGTAATCATATACTATATACATACATGCATACTATACATTAATACACTTACCTACCTACCTACCATACATACCTACTTATATATTATACAATGCATACTGACATTTTAATATTGTTATGTGATTTATATTTTATTATATTTGTTGGGTATTTAAGTGTGATTTTTGGGTGATAGGAGTTCAACACAGTGTGTATCTGGCTAAAATAAATAGCATGTTTTTCGGATAATATACTGAAATAATACGATATTGTATTGATATGGTAGTATTAATGTATGGTAACATTATAGAATTAAGAAACTAAACTGTAATTCAAATGAATAAATAGAATTAAATTATATATTTTTAATTAGGTATATGTGTAAACTTTCTCACCACCTTAGCTAAAATGAGGCATTAAGAGCATGAGGTATTGTGTCAATTATTTAGAAAACGAAAGATATAAAATGAATGCATTTTAAATAAAAAACAATAAACAATAGTAGATGGATTATTTTATAGTAATAAGTATATTTAAGGTTGAAGTTAGATCATTTCTAGACTAATAATTTTTATCGAAAACGTGAACTTATTCAATAAATCAATTTGGGTTTAGGATAGACTTAGTGTACATGAATTACATATAATGTTAAATAGGTAGGTAGGTACCTACCGGAAAGAAAAATATGAATAATCAATATTCCTAGATTTTTCTAAAATATTTGATGCAGTTGATCATAAAGTGATTTTCAGTATATTACATAAGTTTTCGTATAATTAATGAAAATAACTTAAATGGTTTTCCACATACTTAAGTACAGAACAAAAATAGTTATATTAAACGATTATGTACAAGGATATTAACTAAATATGAATTGTGGAATTACCTCAAAGAAGTATTTTAGGAACATAAATGTATGTAAACAAAATAGGTATGCAATTTAGAAATTAATTGATGTAGATGATAACTACTTGTTTATTGTTTTCCGATAAACGGGTCAAAAATTTAATTTATAAAAAAATAACTCTGGATTTTGATAAAACCATCATTATTAGCTTTTTTCAATAATTGTTTTTTCTTCAAAAGAATTAACCTGACCAATTATTATAATTATTCGAATAATTAGTCATTTTAATTCTTTTTAAGAAATAAAAATTTATAACTATAATAGTCTATAATAATAATTAATATAACCTCAATAGTTTCAAAATTAAATAAATAAGTAAGGTGAGATATTTAAGTCTAATTTTTAATAAAAATATTAAATGGAACATCGTTCTACGAAAGTTATGCTAAAATGATAGTGCTTAAAAAAACGATTTCTTCCATTTAATCCTTTAAAGTTATTTATTCCTCTAAACCTTACAAAGCCTCTATAAATACAAAAATAAGATAAAATCTGTCTGTATAAAAATAATAAAAACGATTTAAATGGATCCATAAGAATAAATTACAAATTGCATGGTTTGTAAATTTACTTTAAATTTTACAATATTATCGGACTACAATAGTAATATCATTTCAAAATGTGTAAAACATACAATCTTCTTGTAAATTATACAAATAAAAGTATTGACCACAAACTGGTATTTCAATAGTATATTTATTATAAATAGTAGTTATAATAAGTATATACTATATACTATTATACTAAATTAGGTAACAAACATTCCCACTTAACCTTAGCTTACTAGTTATAAATGTATATAAGCCATTATTTAATAATATTGTAATGTGTCATTTCCTATGTAGGTAATTAATAGTAAAAATAAATAAAAATAAAACTTTTAAACTTTTACCCGAATTTATCTATAAATTTACAAATATTTATAAATACTAATGTTAATAATCTAATTTATAGTTATAGGTAGTTATAAATGCTACTAGGTAACTGATAATATTTATAGCCCCTACGTACCTACTAAATACTACGGCTAAATAATTTTCTATGCATAATTTTTCTGTATTCAAAAAATAAAGGTCAAATTTAAAACATATTAGTGTCGAAATATAATACTGTGATTTTCTATAAAGAATACGTATTGAAGAGTGACCAATATTAATATAAATGTGTTCACATAATTGCAATCGAAATATTTTAAGTAGTGATGAGCAAAAAAGTGGATGCAAAACCAAGACCAAAATCGAGATTTTTCTGGCACTTGTTATAAGACCAAGACCAAAATTTGACTATTACAAGCACGACTAAAGTATATCTTTTATGCAATACCAAGATTAATCTGCAAGATTCTTGATTTGAAACAAAATAAAATCTATTAATTAAATATATATTATATATTGTAGAATTTTTGTAATTATAATTTATTTTTGGTATACCCTCTATTTACAATTTCACGCATAATTTACAGTTTTTGTTAGTTATATAATATAAGAGTTAATATTATTGAAATCATATTGGTATCATAGGTAATAAATAATCTTCATTATCATAATAATGTCTACAACCTAAAAGGATGGCGAAATCTTGGCGAAATCCATGCGACACCGATAAATTTCTGTTATTAAGTAGTTGTTTACATTTAATTGTATTAGTGAATGGCGATTTGCGTCCTATTTTTAACAATGATAACAATGTTTTAAATTTTCCGTTGTCATATAGTCGTTTTTATTCGCATTTTAGTTTAGGTAAAAGGCGTTTAATGGGAGTATAAGTTTTCTGATTTTGTGAAGTCAAAGAAAATGAATTTATTGTAATTAATACTTTAAATAAGTCAATTTTCCATTTTCGCAGTAGGTAGTTTTCTTAAGCAAATAGGAAATCTATACCAAAAATTGTTATAAATCAAAAAGTAATAATGTTAGAAGACAATGTGTACACATTATTTACAGTAGTACTGATAAATAGACGTATTCACGTGTAATGAACAAGATACAATTTTCAAAACTTTCATCAAAGCTTATCAGTAATAATTATTGATAATAATATTTTGTTATAAATTATTTATAAAAAAAAAGTTGTTGAAAAATTATATAAAAACTACATTTCGATATACATTTACAGCTTCCCCGATAATTCATTTAAAAGGAATAAATGCTTTAACTATGCTTTCTCAAAAATATATAATCCAACGTTGATGTAAAAAATAAAAATAAAAAATGTTGTATTTTAGATTCTGAGCGTAGCTATAGTGGTTTTACAATGATGTTTATTATTTTTTTTTCTTTGTTAACAAATTTACTAACAGAAAGAGTGCTCCGATCTTTACATGCTTACATGGTTTCCTGTAGAAAATTTCATCTAGTTGGTACTTTAAAGAGGTAATTTTTCGATTTTATCAACAGTTTTTTAATGCGTAAGGAACGACTACCAAGAATTGATGAAAAAACGGTAAATATACGGTTTCGTCAAATCGAGATTTTTCATTTCTTCGTAATTTCGAAAATGATGACTTGAAAATCTTGAAATTTCTATCCAATATATTTAATTTAGTAATATATTTACGTTGATTAAGTTTTTTTTATTTATTTTATTTTATTTTATTTTTTGCCATTTTGGGCTATTTATAGATATTTTAGTTTTCGAAGTTTCTAAGTCCTAAAAAAGGTAATTTTGGGTTTTTAGGCTTGAAAATCTTATACAGTATTATATATACGTTACTCTAAGTTCAAAAAATCTTGAAAATCCGTAGTCACTATTCTTTTTATATAGTCGTTTTCATTTTTTCGACAAAATGATCAATTTTGAGGTATTTAAATCCAAATAGTTTGTAAAATGGTATTTTAAAACCCGAAAAAATTTAATATAAAGTTAATTGTGCATTAATTTAACTAAATTTAAAAAAATCGGCGGAAAAAATGTATTTTAGATTCTGAGCGTTAAGCTGGGAGCTAGTGGTTTTACAATGATGTTTTTTTTTCTCAAGTCCACGCGCGCATTTCGCTCAGCCCCATAGTAACTTGGCACCTATGAAATTGCTCCTTTTTCCAGGTACATTTTGTTTAAAAACAGGCGGGAATAATATTTATTATATTTACTTTTGTTTTGTGATTACCACATAACGATTAATTGATGTTAATTATTATAGAATTGAATGATCAATTATTATTATATCTTCTTTTTCTCATTCACCTTCCCCCCAAACAATTTTTATGTATAATACATTTTGTTCGTTTTCAATATTAATTCATTTCTTAAACTGAATCACATCCACCAAGAGTACGGCCCTGTCCGGTAGCAAAGTGCATTTATCCCTACTGACACCCAACGAGCAAAGTGCTTCCACCCCCTACTGACCGGCTTTTTTTATATTTTATTCGCGTTATATAATAATGTGAAAATGTTTTTAAAAATTGTCCTCTGTTGAGAAACTTTGGATCGGGGTTGTGGGGAACGAAGTCCTCCAAGCCTTGCATTTTCTCTAATACGTCCCCAAGAAAGCTGATTTTTGAACTAAGTCGTCCTTGTGTTTTTCCCAGTTCAACCACTGCCAGCATTATTTGTAATGTAACCGTTATGCCAACGTATATATATAGTGCGCACATATCACTAAAAGGTATAATATTAATATATTATCGTGCTCGTGTTCATATAACATATTGTACAGCTATGGGATCGCGTTTGTTTCATACACGCGCGTAACACAATAATTGAGATTACAATTAATGTCTTATAACGAGATCGTTTCAAACGTAATGAATTCGTATGCATATTCAAATCAAACGTCGCTATATACGAGTATATTGGACGTGCACGTGCGTTCGCATTTATTACATTCGTTTTATTTTCCCCGACGACATACACCTATCAAGGTTTATATCACATATTATATTATACAATATATTATTATCATCATTGTATATATTCGAATAAAACACTCTCGACTTGTGTGTTTTTTTTTAACAATAACAACGTATATATAACATATATAGGTCGTTAAAAATGTATTTATAATAGTATTTTTATAGAAACTATATCGCTTTTTGGAAGAGAATGTATTTCGATAAACTATTTTCGCGCCCGTGTTAAAACGCATGATAACTATATATTATAGTTTTGGTAAGTGTAAATATATAGTGATAAGTGATAACGAAACCCCGTCGATCCGATTGGCGAATTTTGAATATTCAAATTTTCATTTCGAGAAGGCAACCATAATTCTTCGTCTTCCGAACTGAAATTTTTATCTCGTTTTAGAACCGTTTTGGTTTATAACATATACGATACAGATATAGAAAACGCTCGGTTCCCCTTTTCGGTCTACAATATAGGTATTATATATTATATTTTGCATTTATCCACGATGGGAGGTATATTCATATAACGTAACATCATAATATTGTGTAGGTACTATACCTATAATATCATAGTATACACGAAAAGTATCGCGGGAGACGCACGTGAACGTTGAATTTACGTGCATTTCGTGAACCTCTAGGACATTTTTAAATATATTTCCTAAAAACTTTTATGACTGGGAGATTACGTTCGATACTGGTTGTACATCATTTCTGTCGTATACTCGTCTGAAACCGACTATTATATTCTATATAGGTACGCATGTATATAATACCTGTACGTCACATGAGATGCGAAAACAATCAATTTATTATACACATAAAATATTATAATATAGGTATACGCCTGCAAGATGATTTATGGACTTTTAAAAGCCTATAATTATATATAATTTTTTAAGCGTTGTAATTTTCCAGGTCGTCAATTTAGACGAGAACCGAATTTACTAAATATGTGTTTTTGTCTCGAAATCGATCAAATCGTCCGTGTGCATAAATATTTAGCTCAAGAAATGTGTATAGGTAGGTAGGTATGCGTGAGAAAAATCCTGTGCAAGAAATATAATTACCAATCGTTCGAAAACGTCGATAAACTATATGTATACACATTTTCCGATCATAAAATATACAGGTTAGGTTTATACTGTACACATTAATAGCTATCTATTTTTAGAGTAATTTAATATTTTTACTTAATTTTATGAGTTCCAAAATGAAAATTATACTAAAGTAAATACAAAAAATACAGTCAATATAATATAGAGAGTGGAAGCACTTTACTCGTCGAGTGGACTACTGCAGAATGGCGGATATATAAGTACTCGTATTTATCGAAAATATAAGGTTACTCACAAAGTGTGTACATTAAAAATACCCTATGGCCTATATATATATATATTAGATTTTAAAACAATAATAAATCATTTCTTTCAATAGATTATTCTGTAATTAATATTAAGTAGTGTCCAAAAAAATTAACAAAATTAATATTTAAAAATATTAAAATAAATTAATACCGTATAAATGATAGAAATAACAATTTTAACATATGTTCATATGTATAACATGTGCATACCAATTTTCAAGGTTTTTTGAATATATATATATATATATGTTTAATGCCTTGTATATTACATATCCCGGTCAAAATCTACAGATTTATCCCAAAAAGATCTCAAAATTAATAAAAAAAAAATCCTTTAAAAATGTTATCACGACAATAAAATACTAATAATTACATGTTCGGTGTAAATTTCAAGACTCTTCTAGAATATTAATTATCAAAATCACGATATTGACAAAATCGTATTTTACCCTTTTAACTTAATTTATATATACCTACTTAGTTTTATAATATTTCTAATTATTACTTAAGTGCTTTCATATTTTATGAATTTATTTATTCAATGATAGGAAATTGAAATACAAGATTTTATTTTAATTTCTCAGTCAACTGATGTAACATCAATTTCTTCAATAGGTTAAAATACTTCTATTCTACCAGATTTTAATAATATAAATATAAAAGACATTGTTTGCTTTATATTTTGCTTATATTTCTTTCTTTTTCTCTGCTGCCGCAAACTGATACAAACATATCAATCAATTATTGAATCTAAACCCATAACTGTGGATTTTAAGCTATAATTTATAGAGAATAACATATTGTAGTGGTGAAATTTGACGTAAGTTTATGTGATTAAAAAAACACCCCCCCCCCCAAAAAAAAAAAAAAAAAAAGAGTTATAAATAAGCCACTGGTGTATACCATAATTGTAATAAGTATATAAATACTCGTATTAATATAATATGTAAAATTTTTCGTTTATATTATATTTATTCTTAGTTAATAATAAAGCAAATTAACAAACAAGTGAATAAACAAGTGAATTTATAGGGAAGTCACAATGAGCAATAGTAAGAAAAACCATCCAAAATAGATCATTCTTATAGATACCATATTGTTGCGTTAATATTCTTCTTGTTAGCCGCTTTTTCGCTTTTCCTCGTTCCTCGTCGTCTAAACAAATTGCAATTATAGCCAACTCTTTTTTTTTTTTAGAAAATTTACGATACATATATTATGAATTCTGTAACTATTTTGTAAAAAAAAAAAATGACCCGTTCATGGCCGTAACGTACCTATCGTAATATGCAAAGTAACTCCGGACCGTTACCGGAACGTGGTCGGACCGTATAGTAATTCTACTAAATATTATATACGCCGTTCATCATCAATATTTTATGTTTATTGTATGTAAATATTCTATACCTATATATAGAAAAATTTATTATGATATTGTTATTTAAAACTATTTCTTATTTATTACAAATTATAATTATATTATATATTAGGTACCTATTCTGATATTTTCACTGAACTCGAAAGTAGGGCCGTCGTAAAGGGTAGGCAGTGTAGATTTTCACCTAGAGCCTCACTGCTTAAGGACCCCGTGACTTTATTTTTAGGAAAAGTTGACGAGCAAAAAATTTATATGTTATCAACAGTTTTTTTTAAGGTGCGAGATCCTGTGATGTGTGGTCGATGAACATAAAAAATGTCATTAACTATTTTTCAAATGGTAACTGTTGGGTAGAACTGACTAGGACCACCAAAACCATAACGATAAACCTGGCGGGGGTGAATCTAAAAATATTTCATAGGGGGAGGGGGGGTGTATAAAATTAAAAGTGGTTTTGTTGGTAACTTTTTGTCTAATACTGCGGTGCTAAGCCACTGAGCAGTGATTTCAAAAATTCGTAAGTTCAGGAATGCCATTTTAAATAATTCATTATTAATGAGCTCGTCCTCTAAACTCTATTAACACTTAATATTTTCAAGACGGTCGAGTAAGTTTTGCATATTATAATAGGAAGTTGTAAAGATGTTTCTCCGTATAATTGCTATGTATCACTCACATGTTTTATTTGCTTTTTACTCGGTTTTACTGTTATTCGCTTTAGATCGTAAAAAAATTGTTGCACTCACCTTGTTTCATTTTTATTTTAAATATGTGATTTCAAAGAGATATAGACATACCTTCTTAAATTTGAGGGGCGCTCCCTCTATGCCCACCCACCGTGGACTTGCGCCTGATCCCAGCTGCTCTATGGCCTATACACGCATTCTGAGCGATAACGACATTCCGTAAATGCGCGCTGTCGAATTAATACGCGCATATCGTGTCAGAATATAATACGTATCTAAAATAATGTTTTTAATAGTTGTCAGCTCCCGCGGTAAAACGTAACATAACACACGCGATAAATGCATTTTATATCGGAATCTCTGTAACAAATGTGTTTATAATACGAATATATATCGACAAATCGAGCGCATATATTACGTCAAGACGTCGAACGGTGGTGGTGTATACACATATATCGCATATATTATTGTTGTTGTGGGCTTAAAACGAGAAAAAAATTTCGAGAATAATATAGGTAGTATATTAAACATATATATATATATATACACCAACGTAATATTATAATATAAGGCCTAGGAATGACCGCGGCATCTCGTATACTTATATTATATAGTTGTATATAATGTGTGTGTACGATAATAATTAGGGGTTTGAGACCACTATTTCGACCCGAGGGTTTTAAATGCTTTTCGTGCGCGTCCGGCGCCGTTTACATATTATTATATTGTGTTCTATATAATATTATTATATTATATTAAAAATATACAGGGCATTATGGAACGGAGGAGGGTAAATTATACAGCGTACATATACAATATATCCGATTGAGCGTTACGCATATTATATTATTATATAAAAAAAAAAAATTGTGTCCCGAAAAAAAAAAAAAAAAAACACTACATCATTTTCCAAATCCTTATAGTATATACAGAGTGTATGACTAATATATATATATACAGTAGAACATCGATTATCCGGAGTAATCATGGGGAGGGGTCACACGGATAAATGAAAACCACGGTTAATGGAGACTTTTTATTTTAAGAATTTCAATAATTTACAATGTTATATATCTTATATATGCATAAAATTTTATATATATCCATATGTGTGTACATTTTCATCTTATAAAGTTATCGGGGCTTGAAATATGAAGTAATCTGCAGTCTTTGTTTTTTCCGGTTTGAAATGATTTTCCTCACTTAACTCTAATTTTTTTTTAAAATTAATGACGTCATGGAAGTCAAAATTTTCACGTTCGAAGAAGTCCAGGAGGACATGGACTGCTCCCATTGCTTAACTTATCTGTACTTTTTCTTTAGACTCAAATCGTTGTTATCGTTCTTAACTTATATATATATTATAATATATACTGCTTACGCGCCTATGCGTTTACTTTTGGTACATACAAATTTTTGGAAGAGTGCAGGGCACGGTTAATCGCGAGCACGGATAATCGAGGTTCTACTGTATATATATATATATATATAGTTGTTTCAGATATATTATATAATATATATATTGTACGTCATACTCAAAGTTATCAGACTTTTGAATAAAACATATTACACATTATAATATATGCGCACGCACAGCTATATTTACTATATTTTCGATATTCGTACAATTATTATTGTCGACGAGTTTTACGTTCTACTCTGTGCATCGTACACAATAACGGGGATGGGCGACTGGCGAGTGCAGGCGGTCCACCGGTGCCGTCACTTTTTACCGGGCCCGGATGTGATTTTGTCGTCCGATAGTGATGTACTCGGAAATTCACTTCGTATATAGCAAAAATCGCTATAGGTTAATTGTATTTTGGAAAACCTAATAAATTATAAACTTTGATATTATTGTAGTTCTTATTATATATATATTATAGAAATTAATTGTCTTCACATAATAATAGTAAAAAACGACTTTTAACTCTAGCGAATTGGAGTTGTCCATGTCGTCCCATTCCTGTCGTATGCATTACACAATGAATCACAATTTCTAATTGAAATCCTATCTCTATGCGTAAAGCTAATAAATAATATGTATTTTTAACTTTATAAAAAAAAAAAAAAAAAAAACATAACTATTAAAATATTTAAAATTATAAACACTAAGTTTATAGGTGAAAATTAAGCATAGAAAGTTGACTCAAGTACCAACTTATTTATTTTTACATATTCTTCTATATAGGTAGGTATAATTTGTATATAGCTTTTATGAGTTTTATGGCACATTCAGGGCTTTTATATATCACACCATCATTCTTGACTTTACTGACTATTCTTCTATGTATAATTTTATTCCTATTTGTAGGGTGTCAGTAGAGATGGGAGTACTTCGCACGTTGGGTAGGATACTGGTGGTGAATAAATTGGATTTGAAAACATTGATAAATCATTGCATTCGACAATAAACGATTCTGAATGGTGTGTAATTTTTTTTCAGGGGGGAGGGATGAATCAAAAAACGATTTCTCAAAAGTACCGACTAGATATGGTTATAAAGAATCAACTGTGTCAAAATTCTATACTACTATACGAGATATCTTTTAAGTCCACTAAATACAATTTTAAAAAAAAAAAACGTCATTACCTATTATGTGTTGGTCGTAGCAACCTATATTCAAATGTATATAATATATATTTGTATTGCCATGGCATATTATAAATATTTATATTTCAACGCGCCACTGAGTATATATGGCATAAACAATTATTGTTCTTATTATAGTAATAACTGCAAGATGCATTTGTGTGGCTTAATGTATATTATTGCTTGTGTATAAATACATTATTGATTACTATAGACGGCCGACTTTAAATGGTTAATAATCAAACATTATTTCCATAAGCTGTATAGTAAAAATGTGTAAATTCGATTTTATAAATATTACAAATTCACGAACAGATATAATACATCGCATGCACATATACACCGTATTAAGGATATATATATTCTGTATACTAAGAACAGAATTAATAATAAATAAAATATACACGCTCCGAAACACCTACTCGACTCCATCTGCAAATCGAAAAGTTGCTCACAGAGAAAAAAAAATGATAAACATCATTGTAAAATCAATAGTTTCGTCGCTCCTCTCGGCGAATCTATAATGACTAAAAACTCTCTTGCTGACATGTATACATATTTACATTGTACATCCATATAATATAATTTACAAGTGATACACCCTGTATACACCTAGATGCACAGTCCACCGCATCCACCGACGCCGAATCGTTTGGTCGTGATGTTCAACGGGTTTTTCGCCCGCGTCTTCACCACCTGAAACATTACGTATACTTACATATTTATATATTATGTGCACCGTATAATGTAGACGACCGCAATTAGCGACGGCGGCGGCAGCGGGTCGATAAATGTTATAATTATTATCAATTATCATCGAGACTCGGCGGGGATGATGTTTTTTTTTTTTTCCATTTCTTTTTTATTTTATATATACTTGTATATAAATACTTTTTTTTTTTTTTTTTTTTTTTTTGACATAGGTCTAAAACTCGAGCGACGATCGGCCGCCTGCACAATATGATGCCGCGGCACCGCGCGCGGATATACGATGATGAACCCCCGGGCCAAAATCCCGCCGACGATATAATTATATCAGAGAAATCAAAAAGGAAAAATATAAACCGTAAAATCCGAATGTGATGCGTTTCGTAACGAAAATAATTTGCGGTTTCGGCAATAAAAACATTCGCTATACTACGTACAATATATAGCTGCAGCAACGGTACCTAATAATAATAATACGAAAACAATTAAAGGTAAGTCGCCGGCGACGCGATCACACCCGCCTATTTAATATAGCATATTATCTTGTTAGGAATCGTACTTACAAAATACACACATACATATATATATATATATATATATACAGAGTGATTTTTTTTTTATTATTTATATATCATCTATAAAAGAAAAACTACCTATAAAAATTGGATTTAGTAAAATAAATATACAATGTACTTTTAAACGCCATTTTAAGGAGTATTATATAATCAAACCGATTACAATATTATCGACTAATTTTTTTCACAAATATCACGGCGAGCTGAAGTAAAATATGAACTATTGCTCCCGGAAACAACGTAAAGTTTGCTAAAAGCTTCAATTATTTCCAGGCGTATGTAATTTTACTATATCTCTACGAAATATCGTTTTATATAGAAGTTACATAATACATTACAATATATCTGATCGTACTGCAGCGGCAGGAGGGATGCAGCTGCGTTTTTCTTTTCAATGAATGCGATTTTTAAAAAACTTCAAAATCGCTGTCAAGTCAAACAAAGCATTTTGTTTTTTGTTTTTTTGTTCTTCAACTAATTATATATAGGTACCTACTAAATACTTGATAAAAAAAAAAATATCTTTACACGATGTTCGCGGCAGAATAGTAGAGGTTCTCTCGATTTTTCAAAACCCTCCCACTAAATGGGTGTTTAAAAATACAATCTATTAAATTATGTTAGGTTATTCGCTATAATATTACATTGCACGGTGCGGTAAAAGGATCTTTTTAATTTCGGAAGTAAAAAGAATATCGTCAATATCAAACATTTGTATACGTATTATTATAAAACACAGTTTTATTTTCAGCGGACTTAAAAAATCACGGCACTTGAATAAAGTCCTATTTGTATATAAATGAAACTATTTTTTTATGGTATATATTATATTTATTATTTTTAATTTATATTATATCACATATTTGACAGTCATATCACTCTTTACGATCATTTCTAGCCATTATATTATATAATACGAGTATATAATATATATATATAAGACGCTAACAGATATTTTCCGTGGACGTTATTTGAATATCGTGATTGATGTCGGCTTTGACGGATCCTCATAGGAAAATAACACACGCAGTATAGTATAAAATGCTTGGATCTTATACAATAAATTGTGTTAGATGGGTATATTATTATTATATATGGGTTTTCGGTTGCTTGGGGGAACGCCTGAAAATGTGCACTGGTCGTATGAATTAGGACACCACCATAAATTTTGTGATATCAAATGAGCTGATAAATAAAAAATTCGTTTTATAATAGCATGATGAATTTACTTGAATATTGATGATTTTTGATTTTTTTTTGATTTTTTACTACCGAAACTAGGGGATATTTTTACCCGGACCCCGTAAAATATTTTCACGTAACACGTTTACACGTCTACATTTTGGACATTTATACGAACGAAAATCGATTTAATCATAAAACGCATTCTCATCTGCACAGGTATACACACGCATACATGCATAATATCATAAATACGTTATGATTATAGTATTGTGTGTGTGTGTGTGTGTGTGTGTGTACATCCACCCCCCGCCACGGCCGCAAACACGACTCCGCCCACCGGTTGCAGGGATCCCCACACGTAGCGGACGTCCGTCCGTCCGTCCGCCCTTCGGGGGAAGACCCGACGACGACGATCGACGCCCGCGAGTAAAAGCGGCGTCGGCGGAACCGAAAGAAGGATCAGTGTGTCAGCAACAGGCGACCGCGAGACCTGTTGCAGAATCGTACGTAATATATATATATATATATATATATACACACGCGTGCATACCGCGTATACCGCGTTTCGTATACCTAATACACGTTATGCCGTATAGCGGTTAGGAAAAAACTATATGATCGAACCGTGTGCGTATACCACCCCCCAATATCCGATCGGGTGCAAAAAATAAACATTTTTCGCGTGCCGACAAAATCGCCAAAAATAAAGAAAGAACCGAACAAACGAACAAAGAAATTTTTTTGCGTTATCCGAATGTCGTATCGGTTCCGTACGAATCTTTTTCGTAATAACAACAATAATAATATTTTCACTGGGTTTTTTTCGCCGTTTCTGTTTCGCCATCCTGCTTCACCCACGAGACACCGTGGCCCGTGGGCGTCCGTTCGTTGGCAGGGCCAAGCCGTTCCGAGATTCTACGACTACACGGTTTCTGCACACACGTCACACAAGGTAAATTGATTTATTTTTCGGGGGTCTTTTTTTTTTTAATTATTATTATCATATTATTCGTTGTTTATTAATTTATGTATTTGACGATTTTTTTTTTTTTTTTTTTTTATCGGTTTCGACATTAAAACCGGAATATATAATATGCGAAACTGGATTGCGGCCGAGGGCGCGCGGCTATATCATATACATAATATTATTATGCTGCTTCGCGTTATTATTTTTTTTTTTTTTATTTTTTTTTATCGTTTACGACGTGTTTTATTATATATACGAAATGGGAAAATTTATATTTCAATTTGTGGTGCACGCAACCCGTTGCATCGGATGACGAGATGATATACTAAATATATTAACGAACCAGATCAATTAGTTTTACAACCGAGTTTTACTAAAAAAAAAAAAAAAAAATGCCTGTGCCCCGTGCAGGAGTATAGGAAAAAATTAAGTTCAAATGTACCTATATTTTATGAAAATAAATCGTTAAGACTTTTCGGATGCGTCCGACTTTTGCCTATAAAATATTATTATAATAATATGACGTCATGACCTCGCGACACAATCTCAACGCACGTGGCCCATTTGTCCATATTTCATATATGATGTACGTCGGGCAAGGTCGAATTGCGCTTATTTCAGTCGAATATTGCCCTCGGATCAATAAAAGCGATGACCGAATATTGTACTCAATTAAAAAAAAAAAAATAAAAAAAATAGCCATATTATATATGATTGAAATTGCACTCTGTTATTTTTAAATTTCATTTAAAATGTTTATATTATTCAATAGTCGATGGCGTTTTTATTTTTGTTTTTATAACAAAATACTTTATAATGAAAAACTGAATTAATGTTTACGTATCGTGCTACTATTGCAGTATACTGCAGCTTTAGTGATATTTAAAACCCGGGTGCAATTAGACGCAAATTACTTATATTCTTGAACATGAACATGATAATATAATCTAGTTATGACGCCCGAGTGCAATAATTCGACCGTATCGACTTAGGTGGTATAATATAAGTGCAATTCGCCACAACTATATTATGCGGATTGTAGATATACCTACATTGCCGAGAAAAATTCGCAAAACGATAAAATCGACACCGACATAAAAAAAATGTATAGTATATTTAATTAGCCACATCTCAAATTGCATCGATTTTCGTTCCGTGCCAGATCATAAGCGAATTCCATTAAAAAGTACTCATATATATTCAATATAATATTATAATCACTGCACAAACGTGAACCTTACATTACCAAACCATTAAGAATCTCTAAACTCGTATTTACTTTTAATAAATTGGTTATTAAAACCCAGTAAGTATACACATACATTGATTAAATACAAATAGGAACCTATATGTCCACACCTTGTATTTAATCAGTGGTAAATATACATACATATTATGTAAACTTGTTTTCTTCACTACTTATCAAATATTCAAATAAGCTAATTTTTTTATATATTTTTTAATGCTTTCTTTACATATGTATATCAATTATACTTGTTTATATATTATATAAGTACGCACGTGCATACTTGCATATATGTATAACATGGTTTTCTTAATATAGTACAATTAAACATTTTTTTTTTTATCCACAACTATATATATACTCGCAGATTATATAAAAAATTATATGGATATTACGCTAATTTAATTAATTACTTGCCTACTTATTTATTATTCTTTACGTATATTATTTCATATAAGTACCTATATTAAATAAGTATTTAGTAATTGAAAACAATAATTTATGTAAAAAAAAAAATTGGGTAGGTACTTCTTCAAAGTACAATCAAATTTGCTACCAGAAAATTGGTACACGCAAGATGTAGCAATTGGATCAAGTTATCTGGTTGAAAAATCGTTTCCAGAATATTATAAAAATAAGCATCCAAACATGTGTAAAACCAATCCCTCGTTACTCTCAGAAGCTCAAATATTTAAACATTGATAGTGTACCTATATAGTGAATATTTAAAAAGAAAATGCTTAGCAAGATCTCGAAGAAAACTAAATGATACTAAATCTAAATAATCGTTTAAAATCGATAGTCGATTGGAGCAATCATCTCCTCATTAGTGATTTTTTCGAGAAATCGAAAAAACAATAAAAACAGTAAAACAACAAAGAAAATAGAATGATTAAATGTTTATTATTATTTCTTATTGAAAATATAATGACGTACATATACACGAACATACGGAGCGTTAAAAAGCTCAATGACACGATTATATATAAGTGTTAATGAATAAACTGATATTTTACGCACCAAAAACCTTTTTAATAAATATACAAGTTCAGACATTTACAGAAGTATATTCTAAATAATATAGGTATCAGTTAATAAATATTTGTTCAAATATCGCGTAAACGAGATTTAAAATATTTTGAGCACAGCATTCTGCATATAAAAACTAAATGATTTACTGTACGTTATAATAATAGTTCATATAAGTCCTGTAGAATAATATAAAATACTGTTATTTGGATTTTGTACGTAAAGAGAACAAAATATTTGTATAAAGATGAATTTTTACATATTTTTAGAACAATGTTTTTTATATTGCTTAAATTGTATACATATCAATCAAATTATAATAGATTTCACTAATGGTTTAAATATAATAGGTGAATTAAGTTTTACGTTAATTCCGTTTAAAATCTCATCCCTGCATCATTCAATTTTTAAGATATTTTACTTGTGTTTAAAATCGAAAATTCTGCATATTCCATGTGTTGTACTTTTGTAAAAAAAAAAAACTGCCACTCCGTACTTCGTTATTTTTATTGTGCATAATAAATTATATAGTGACTAGTATATAGTATTATCAACATTTGAATAATATATTGTTACAATAATTATATTTTTAATTTTGAAATATACATTTGAGTTCACTCAGTGGTTTCTGGAGAACGAACAGTGGAAATCGCGCGCGGTTGGATACGTATTCCTTGAAAAATACGCGTCCTCTAAAAACAAAGTAAACCATTGTTTCGTATACATACACTTGAGGGTTGATTTTGAAAAAAAAAAAATGATCACTACTCGTAGTAGACTACATACTCATTGTTAAAATATACTTGAAAGCATTATAATAATATACGGGCATATACACAGAAAATAAAATAATATTATAATAACTTGCTATAGGGTCCGGATTTACATTATAATATATTATGTACCTACTTACTACATTTGCATGTTTTTTAAACAGTTAAAAAATTAGCTACAAATTTGAAATTTTGAATAGATCCTAAGTATGAAATGTTATTTTGCATATTTTTGCATATTTAGTCATTTTTGAATATGTAATGCATATTTTTGTATATTATACGATTTTACATTAGGTATAAAATAGTATACATATGCATATACTAAATACTTAGGTGTACCCACGTATATTATAGGTAGGTATAGCTGGTTTTCTCAAATGCATATTATTAATATTTTGGTCATATTTCATTTTCTAACAACATTTTCTAACGTATTATTTATCATGTTACAAAATAAATATATTTTACGATTTACAAAATTTTGTTTTCTTATAACTTATATTTTAGTACCTATACAAAATAAAATATAATATATATATATATATATATATAGGTACTCGCTATATATTATGATGATTCAATCGTGTTCCTGTCTCACCATAGTCCAGTATAAGCGTTTCTGAAACATAAAATCACAAATAATAAAATAATTATAGCCTATAGTAAAAAAAAAAATAATAATAATAATAATAATCAAAAATCTCATTTCTTTTGCATATTTTTCTATGTAAAATAAAGGTATATACGTACATATTATCCTGCCCTTTGCTGTAAATAACAATATACGTCCTTCGCAATGTGGTACATAATATATTGTATATAATATACAACAATATTAATATTAGGTATTGCACTATATCGTTTGTGCGTTATTATGACGTATAATCGGTGCAAATTATAATAATCGTTTTCTGACTAAGTCGCTGCCCACGTATGTAAGTACACTTGTAATTTGTGTAATGTGTATATTATATTATATTATATATTATAGTAAATCGTATTTTATCAAAATCGATTAATGTAGCAGACACAATTATTTGCGTGAGATAAGACAATGTACGTATTACTATTATTTTTTATACCTACGGAATAATATTAGATATATAATAATGTGTGTCCGTTATCTATTTTCGGTACGAAAACGAAAGTTGAAATCAATATGTCCGACCGCAAGCGGATAGAGATAACGGTCTAGACACGTCGGCCTACGCATAAAAATGATAATAAATAATTACATATAGAGATAATATAATAATTATTAATTTATTATACTTATTATTATTCATTTTTTTTTTTTTTTTTTTTTTTACACAAAACCGGACGAGAATTTCCGGTAGTACCTATAACATGGCTATATATATATATTATATAATATATAGCGGTAAATGTAATATTATACAGGAACGCGCGGTCGGTCGGGAGCGATAAAATTCTCGTGAACCTGGAAGGCCGCGCACGGATCAAATCGAGTGGAAATTCGAAAAGACGGAACGAAGAAAAGGAATACGAAAAAGAAAAAAAAGTCTTATATGATATATGTATTATAATATATTATATATATATATTGTGTGTGTACGATGTCGTTTACGGTGTTTGCATATAATATAATTTCTAATCCAATTTCGTTTGGGTCGTTACCGAGATCAAACAGCCGCACGCGTGGGGCGTCATCGCAATTGTTGTCGGGAGCTGCAGCTGCGTTTCTACAGCGGGTCTCTTTTGTCGGGGGAGGGGTGAAAGACGTCCAAGAGAAGAAATGCGCCAAAAAAACGGTCATGCACGTGTCATAACTGTGTGTATATAGGTATACTGCGATATTTTTTTGAAAATAAGATTTTGTATTACGTGCATAATAATATATAACGGTCTTCATTTCACCTGCAGCACAATATGGGCCCAGTGATCGATCGACAACCCCGGTTTTTTTTTTTTTTTTGTAAATCGCTTTTATAGCGATTTATATTTATATATATGTATATATAGGTTTACCTCAAGAGAGCTTAGTCGATAACTCAGTTAGTTTGATGTATATGACGCTTTAAGTAAATCTAAATCCCAAACCCTAAAATTGTGTGTGTAGTATGTACCTACGACATACTTTGTGTAGTACGTAAAGTTCAATGTGTAGTACGAAATTAGCAACTGTGTTAAATGAAATTACGCAATTCTATACATATTTATATATTATAATGTTGATGACAAAAATAAAAAAAGCTCATTCAAAGAAAAAATAGATTAAATGTGTAGGACGAAAATCAAAATATTTTAGGGGCACCTAAATCCTTTTCTTATCGTATATAATGTACTGAGTTAATTTTTTTAACATATAAAACATTTATTTTATCAATAAATTTTGTTTTTATGTGCATATTTTAAAAAACCTATTTTGAAACAATTATTAATGACTATATACTGAAATGTTTGCTATTTTTTTGATTTCGATTATGTTATTTATTTTTAATAATTTTTTTTTTTTGCAATCTATAGTTTTCAACATGATATTATTAAAGGCGTATTCCGCCCACAGAATAATATTGTATTAAAAATTTTGATTTAGGTATAACGTATAAATAATAAATATTGAACTTACTGCAGCTTATTATTTATTAACGCATTTAAAGCTTAGAATATCATGCCTATATATATAATATATTATATAGTGGCGGGGGTTGGGCTAAAGAGTATTCTCTTTTCTATCGACTCATTTTATATCTGAAAAAAATTTAAATTATAAATAATAACGTGTTATAGTTCAATATTGGATAAATTTAAATACATAATATAAATATCTAAATAGGTATGTTCAAAAACATTATCCTGCGTTTAAATATCTAGTTTAAAATTTAGGTATTAGGTATCTATATTATCAACAAATAATAAAAAAAAATATCATTGAGATAAAATATAGTAGGTACACTATTTTATATATTTGCAAAATACAGTATAATATAATATTACATCAAATTTAATTTAAATATATATATATATGTTCATAAACACAATAAATCGACTTAGAAAATGAGTGTTTCCTGTTAAAATAATTACTCAGCTTATACATTATACATGATATAGGAAATGAGAAAACAATTTAGTATATATACCTAACTATACGTACATCAAAATAACCAATATCGTCTAAGCTCTCGCAAATCGCGAGCTCATCAATTCGACTCGGTAAAACTAAACCATATGTTTATATCTAAGTATAACATAGTACGAACTCGGATAAACGGTCGGCTAGATTAAACTTTCGAAAAACAGACAACAAATTTTCAACCCGCGTTAAATTACTTCCCATTGCTATTATACATGCCTTTAGGAATTTATACCACTGTAAACTGCTGTTTGAAAACTTAAAATTGTACCAATATTATTTTAACCTATTACAAGTTATGACCTTGTTTTGTAGTTCGTCGAGGAATACACCATATAGATATTAAATGTTACCTGCAATTTTTGAAAAAGTAAATTTTCGCACAAAATTGAAATGTCTTGTAAAAATTGTTTCTGGGCTACATGGAAATCTTCGATTATAGTTTTATAAGAAAATATTATATTTGTATCCATATATTTCTGACAGAAATTTAAAATTACTAAAAATCAAATTTGGATGAAACGGATCTCGACCAAATTTCGAGCTCAAAATCGAAGACTAGCTGAATAGTCCAAAGGTTCCAATGTGGTACCTATAAAATAAAATAGGCCATTTTGAAATGATCCCTTTGACAATTTGAAAATATCGCAAGTAATTCACAGCCATAGCTTCTATTGTAAAAATATGATCCATCTTCATTAATAAAAAAATACGGCGACTATAAAAGCTGTGGCCAGTAAAATCTAGTGTAAGAACCTATTATGGTTTTGAACCAATAATATTGTGCTGTAAACAACGAATTGTTTCGAGATAAACGTGTTGGTAACACTATCATGCAGTCTCGGAACAAAATATTTCAAAACGCGATTATAATATCTTTTCCGTCGAATGTATATTGTGTGTTTGAATAGAAAATATATATATATTATATATGCAGCTAAGTGCATACGGACTTCACGCGTTAAATAATATAATATGGTACTTTCGACGATTAGTTAAGAGGTTTTATTTTTGTATTATAGCACGCGCGCGCGAAAACCGTCTGCAGATGGCATAGGTATATACACAGCAAGCAGGATTAAAACGCGTAAATACATATTTGTTTTTCTTCCAACGAAAAAGCAAAAAAAAAAAAAAACCGTTAGAGCTATTTTCTTTTCGTACATGTCTACTATGTACACAGCGTAATATAAAGAACTGCATTGTTGTGTACAGCACGCTGTCACACCCCTCTGACTGCAAAGATACCGTATCTCGGTGCGATATAGATAGTTGATAACAGTCCGACATATATATATTCCCGCAATATTGTGTCCCATAGGTGGATTTCCATATATTTTATCGACGAGATCGACGTGTTTATGGACGAAACGTGGTCGTTGTATCCATTATAATATAATAAAGAAACTATAATCCGTCAAAAACTAAAATTCCCAAAGTATACACTTATAAGCTAGTCGAGTAATACCACTATATATACCGCTGTATATAGTATATGTGCCGGGGCATCGAGAGATTTTTTCCTACACAATCGTCACTCATATCATAATATATTATATATTATATAGGCAAAGCGGTTTTATTAATTAGAATCGTATATAGTAGAGGTATATATAGTGGGTGTGTCACGGCAGTAAATTATATTATATATATGTAATAATATATGACGAAATAAAGAGATTTTTTCCACCCAAGGTGCGATTAAACGTTTAAAATACTTGTTAATAGGTGTTTTTATTTTTATTTAATCCAACATTGAGATACCGAGTTCAAATAATTAATCACACTCGTAAATAGACAAAATATTGTACTGCGGGGAGACCTAGAGACCGCGCACGCGTGCGAATGTCAATGAGATATTTGTATTTACCTTATCACTAGTGTGATTTCACGGTTATTCATTCACATCGTCAGTTTGATTGATACACAAAAGAGTTCTCTACGTATCGTGGTATTCTTGAAATTATTGTTCAGGAGAACCAGTTTTATCGACAAGTTTCTAAATTTTTTTTTTTTTTTAATGCTAATAAGATTTGTGTAAAAAATTGTATTTTAAAAATATTTTCATTTAGAATATTATAATACGCTTTCATTATTATAAACTAGCGTTATAATATAGGTATATAGAACCGGATAATTTATGCAATATTTAATTATTAATTATTATTTGAGTCTTTAGTATATCGTTCGTTAAATGTCGTGGTATTGTATATATTGCGTTATAATATTGTATAACGATTGCGTTTGTTTCGGATCTAAGTATATAATACGATATAATATAATATATTATATAAGTATACTTATAACAAATATATATATATATAAATCTTTCTAAAACGAGACACATTCTAGTCGTGATATATTCCGACCACCCTTGATAAAAAAAAAAAAAAACCAAACACACCACCGAGAAAAACAGCTGCACCCCAGTAAACGATCGAGTATTGTTTATATATTGCGTTCTGAGACTTTCGACGATATAATAAAATATTATTAGAGTCGTCGGACGGTTTTACAATCTCTATCTGGACATGACGGTTCGTCAAATTTTTTATTATTATTATTATTATTTTTTTTTTTAAAACCGCCGTCGGACGTCCACTCGCCCTTGTTATAAAACGACACCTATATATTATAATATACACGTAAAATATAATAATATACATTATTATATATATATATATGCTCATGTAATTCGACCTCCAACCGACGAATAATTACACGTACACCGGTCCAGCACAATAACGGTCATCGTATCGTGGTCGTCGTATATACCTATACACGCACATAATACGTAATATATTGCTAAAAATCAAAATTTTAAAATTAAATACTCGCTAATATTCAGTAGATATTATTTTAGGAACGCCCAATAATATAATTAGTGGATAAAGAATAAAGGCAGCCATTTATCTATATACGATATATCAAACATTACAAAATATATACAATTCCATTTTCTAATATCATTAACTATATATATATATATATATATAATATATATATATATATATATATAAGTATAGGTATAGGACAAATGAAATTTGGCTAAAGGATTGACGAAAAAGTACAGAGTCTGTTTATATATTATCATATAAGTCATATTACAAACAAAAGTTTATATGTAATCCAAAATTATTTTTCAATTTATCTGATATATTTAAACATTTTTTCCAACGCGCACAAGTAAAAACTACGCAACACTTTTTGACAGTAATAGTTAATATGTTATTAGCTCCGCTCAGTACCGTTTTATCGATATAAATTTATTATTTATTATTGCTTTAAAATATTCAATATATCCACCAGTCGCCAGTATCCTATTAAACGATAGCGAAGTACTTCCACCCTTACTGACCCGTATTATTTCCATAACATCGCAACAGATTTATTATACTTTGCATTTTGTAATTTGGTCAAAATGTGCAGTTTCACTAACTCGGGCCAAATTGTATCCAGGGGCGAAGCCAGCGGGATAAATCATGATAAGTGCAAAATGGAAATGTTCTTTTTGGCCATCGGATTATGATTTAAAATATAATAAGTAGATACAATATTATTTTCTAGTTAGTCTATACGATTTAGGATTTTGAATATATATAGTATTTTATTTGTTTGCAACCTATCAGTCAGCCTATATAGTTATTTATATATCTATAGTATATACTTTGCTATATAACTGCTCATAAACGGCTTCCTTGTGTCTATAAAGAAAAATGCATTTAACTATAGGTAGGTATATTCATGCAATTAAATCGTAGTATTTTTCGTAGGGGTTTTTGTGAACATTGTCTAAACAATTCCAATAGTACACAAATTTAATAATACATAGGTATATATACTGTAGTTGATAGATTTGTATAATATACGAAATTATTACGATCGGCCATTACACTATAAAGCCATCCACCCTTACTAGCTCCTAAAACCACGTGTTGCGTGCCACTGACACTTGTTGAATCTCATCTATAATTCGGCGTTATCGCGGACACCATTACTCTTAGAAATATATTTGATATATCTTGGCAATAATTGTGAGCCACACGTAAAGGATGCATTTTTTTTTTCTGTATTCTGTATTCTGAATTTATAGTTTTCTGACTAAATACTTCTTTAAAAACATAAATAAGCAAATCAAAAAAAATATATTTCATTCGTGCATTATATTTTCCCCACAAATCGAGAAATTCGCTAAAAATTGCGACTTTGATTCATTGATTTCCTTCATTTTTGCACTTCTTTTTTGTTGCGCTCTTGGCCTGGGGCAGTTTCGCCATAGGCTTGCTACGGCTTTGCATGCATATAATACCTATGAGGCAGTCCCTATTTTAGAAAACAATTCACACTTTCTGCACACTTTTACAATAGGAATATGTGGACTTTACCTCCACTCCTATTACATCACCAAAATTTTCATTACTATATTTGTAATGAAAATAAATAAATGTAAGAGAAAATATTTTAAAAATGAATTCCAGAAAATGAAAATTTTAATGAAAATTTCTTACTTCAGTAAGTCAGTGCAAACAATTTTCAATGAAAAACTCATGTTAAAATTGCTCATTTTTTACAACTTACAAACATCGTAAAAAGATGAACCGAAAAATAAATTCTAGATAACATTATAAAAAAAAAAAAATTATTAAAAAAATGCAAAAGAAGTTAGTTTTTTAATAACTTATAAAACGTGTTTAAATACATATATTACAAAACGGCTACGTGCAGAGCATTAGATAATGTTGTTCTTTATTATTATTTATTTTTCGTTTTATCTTTCTACAATGTTTTTAAGTTGATATAATATCAATTAGATACTATAAATATGCGAAAGTAATATTTTCAATAAAATTTTATAAATTCATAAAAAACATCCATAGTAAAAAGTTATATAGTGATGGGACCAATTATTATTCATTTTTAAAATACACATTTTTCAATTATTAGTTTTTCCTTTTTCTTGAAGTTTTTCAAAAATCGAACCCCTTAAAATATGCCGCGCTGACATCCTCTTAAATATACATGTATACGCAAAAAAAATGTATTTATCACTACACATTAGCATTTTCATATTGCACACTGTGTCGTAGAGCATACTCAATTAGGGGCTACTATATGAGAATATATTATACTTAATACGTCCTATGCGCTGGATGTCCATAATATTATAATGTAATATTATTGTGTTAATACTAGTGCTGAGCATTTAATCCGTATCAATCTGTTTCCGGATAACTAATCCGGATTGATAAATATGCTATGATCCGCTTAGTCCGGATTACACACGACTATATTTGATTAATTTAGAGTTTTTATACTATATTGAATAACTATTATACCGTTGATTATATTATAATATATAGTTTATATAGATAGCTCACTGCAATACAAAATATACTGCGCGATAAAAATTCTATTAAATTTTCCATATTTCCAATAAAATGACTATTAAATGGATCCGAAACCCGGATTAGATTTACGATCCGGATTTACGGATTACATTTGCAATCCGGATCGGCAGATTATATCCACAATCCGGATGAAACGGATTGGTCAAAAGAACGCTCGGCACTGTATAGCAGTTAATACGCATAGATGTGCGCGATCGTCATATATATATTGAACATGACGTTATATTATATTGTTATATAATATTATATAGTGGCGATCCGTGGCAATTCTGGGCCGGCGCGACGCTCGCGGGACTTCGCGGGCACTATATAATGTCGCGTACGTATACGCGCGGCGTTTAAGGTACGGTTTGGCTATAGCGACCGCGACTGAAAATTAATCGCAGTCGCAGTCGCCCAAAGTGTTTTCTTTTTAGAGCGACAGCGACTGCTACTAAATGACAAATCCGGCAACGGTGGTAATGAATATAAAAATATTTAAAATGTTTACTGTTTGATATGCGTTATCATACTATTTTGGGGCAGGTCGCGCACATTACACTATGATAAACCAAATAATCTTTTTATAACCTGAACAGTCGCCGAGCGACCGCGATTTGACTCAGACATGTGCAGTCGATATTTGTGTCGCCGCGTCCGGTCCAAAGTCGCCGGTCGCGGTCGCTATAGCCAAACCGGATAATACCGAAATTCACACTTTTACCGGATAATAAATGGAAAAAAAAGAAACAAAAAAAAGGCAAGAAGGCAAGTCGGCGCTAGTTCGATATAGCCGATCGATCGGCGGCGCGCGCGTGTACATTTTTATACCCATATATATATACGCATTATATATAATAATATATTGTACCGTTCTCTTATGTAATATTATATGTTTTATGGGAAACAAATAAATCACCGAGGCCCAGGTAGGTCTACCTGGCGACCGCTCGTTTGTTTGTATCGGCGCGAAATCTTGTTAAACACGCGATCGGGGGACGGTCCGCACTGGTGTCGGCCCGTATACATATACGCGTGTGTGTTATGTACAAAAGCGAGGGTGGCACACATATTATACGTGTACCGGCACACGCACAAAAACCACCCTTCATCCCGACATGGACAACAACAATATAATAATAATAATAATAATAATAATAGATAATATAAACGTGTATGTGTGTGTGATGTACGTAATGTGTATGTGTCGAGTATATATACACAATAATATAATATACAATAGAAGACGCGCGCGTACAGGCCGGGCACGTGCTATCTCACACGGCCCCCGCGACGGTTCCGTGCTCGTGCGGCGGTGGAAGAGGACTCACGTGGGCGGCACGAGTCTCCGGCCGGCGCGGCGGACGGTCACCCTCTCGCCGTGACCGTCGCGTGACATTGTCCGAGAAAATCGTTTTTTTTTTTTTTTCTATTTTTCTCGTCGTCATTTTCTTACGTATAATATAATATTATGTACGTACTTATACTCTTCTTATATATTATACGTTTTATTGTTTTTTGATCTCTTCACTTTTTTACGTGCGAGTCGAACGTGAGTCAATGCGCGCGTCTCCTGCAGCAGCAGCATCAACAGCAGCACACACGCACCGGGTATAATCGATTCCGTAACGGTTTTATACGCCCGTGTACTATAATACTATAATATATAGGCTGCCATAGGACGCGAGCCCGAGACCTATAACACCTATTCGTATAATATACAGCCGTACGGATACACTATATATATATATATATATATAGATGAAAAAAAAATTAAAAAATAATAATAGGTAAACGTACGAGTTAAGAATAACGAAAAAAAAAAAAATAATTTTTCTTTTTCATAAAATATATAAGAATATAATACGCGTCGGATAATATAATTTTGAATTTTCTCGGGCGATGACGGCGAAAAATAATATTAATAATAATAATAATAATTTATAATTGGTGTTGTTTGTCGCCATAAAGCCATTGTTTGTTTCGGATTTTCGACATGAACGCGCGCGAGCGCACGCTGTAGGCGGCGGAAACGCGCGGACATATTTTATTGTTTCGACGTCGGCACGTGCCCAGTGTATATATGCACTCTCAGCTCTTCTTCAGCACCTTCTTCTTCTTACGGTGTATAATGATGCCGAAAACGCACTATTATTGTGCCGTCGTCTAACCGGAAGAAAATCAATAGAGCCTTATTTTTTCTACGTATACATAAATATAATAACGGCGTACTCATTGTTCGCGAGATGATATTTTATCATTTTATTGTTGTCGTGCACCCGTGCCGATGTCGGTATCCGTCCAAATAAGCCCTAATATTCACGTTATATTCACCCCGGAGGCTGTATACACAAGCAATCACCGAATTTTTCCGTCTTGCATACGAAACGTAGGTGTCGTGGATTAGCCTTATTAAGGATTACCCGAAGATAGCTGCCAGTTAAGTCCTGGAAAAATCCACTATGCGTTATTCCTTGCGTTTACAAGTTTTTTTTTTAAATCTAATATTGGACGCGTAAATCTATACGTATATGGGTGTGTTTACGAGATATATATTACATGTTGCCACCCACCTCCTTTATCGTTTCGAAAAAAATGCGCTGTCGCATGTCAATAAACTATTATAGGTACCTAAGCTCTAGAACGGGTAAAGTTAATTCAAACTTTCATTTTCTTTATCCATGGTAAATTACAGAGTTCATTTGTTCATTCGTGCAGATAACGCGAATAAGGGTTAATTGTAGACAAAAGTGTATGCTTAAAATAATAAGATAGGTACGTATAGATAATAAGTATCATTTTCAGTGTATTTTACCAAAAAAATCATTGGTTTTTGAATCGAACAAAAATCAAATATATTTACTAAAACTTACTCGCATATTTTTTTCAACTAAATAATTTGATAAGTTTAAAGTGCACCAAATTAACTAGTTAAGTTAAAAATTAATATTAACTTAACTTCAAATTATTAAGTAGTTATTATATCCATCCTTGCTAAATTGTATATTCAGTTGAAACTTATAGTTGACTGGTAACTGCATACACATACACACACACACACACACACACACTCACTAATATCCCAATATCCAACACTAACTGGTGTTCGGGACCCGCAGTCATTGGAACTTGGATTTATATGGAAATAAAGTTTTCCCGAGTCAGATATGCAACACATCATTTTTAAGGGGTTTTGTATAGGCAATACAACTGCAAGCACAAGTAATAATCTTAACGGCTGGAATAACATTTACAAATCCAATTTATGAACGAAGTACCTATAGTGTTACGAATTACGACTGAAAATGATTCAGGTAGAGACTTTTAGAGATTCAATTAAAAAATAATAATAATAAATGTTTATTAATTTGTAAATTAGTAAATAAATATTATATTATCAATAGCCGTTACATAGTACTAGTTAGAGCATTTTTTTTCACATTGAACGTAATAGGTATATTAATCTTCGTAAAAAATTGGCAAATTTTTTTAATTCGTGTCGTAAAATATTATTGAAATTAAAAAACCCGTTTTGATCGATGCAAAGTATAATTACCAAAATAAGTTAAAAAAAATAGTTACCAAAATGAC
This sequence comes from Pemphigus obesinymphae, assembly GCA_025469235.1. NCBI lineage: Eukaryota > Metazoa > Arthropoda > Insecta > Hemiptera > Aphididae > Pemphigus > Pemphigus obesinymphae. The sequence continues at coordinate 46,120 of JAIPRL010001923.1, forward strand.
GCGTTATGTTTAAATTACATTATTGTAAAAAATAACTCGTTAAGTTATTTAGTTATAGTTGATTAAAAGGTATTTAAATATAATATAACTTATAACTTAATTAATTAAGCACGTAAATATTGCCCATTCTTGCTTGTTGATGATTTCAAAACTTTTTTCAAATCGAAATGAAAACATTGAACGTAATTAAATAACCAAATTTGTTTTGCACGACGAGGTCGCTTTTTGGGGAAAAACGTTCGAGGGCTTGTGGCCCAGTTGGCAACTGGTCCGTAGAGGTAGATTTCACACGGACGATTTAACTACGGGCACGCGACCGGATTGCGATATTGGATAAAATCGAATACCGCTTGCGGTCGTGTTGTAGTACACGACGTGTATACACGGGTTGTTTACAAAGGTAAGAACCCCGTGATGTTTGTATACCTACCAACCGTACAATATAATGATACTATAATGTAATTGATAAATCGTTATGAAAAATGTAAGAAAAAAATATAAACGATATTATTATTGTCGGGCACATAGCTATATTTTTATGTTATCGCGTACCATATTATATATCGTGCCATAGAGCTGATAATAGAGTCACGAACACAAAATATAATATAAATATCTATATGACTATATAACTGATAACTATATATCGTGTATTATATAGATTGTATGGAAATTCGAGAAATACCAAATTGACTCGTTATCTATTTAATCTTAAAAAAATATTAAAAGTACCGACTACCGTATACAGGTGCACAGTCAAACGGAATTGTTCGTTATACTTGCTTAATATTTATTTAATATGGTATATTTGTGAGTTTGTAGATGCTTCGTTTACGGAGGCGCGTGGAGACTTCAAAACATATCATATAGCTAGTTATGTATTAATTGTTAGTAATTTTATATAATTAATAATTTATGTAAACGAATAAGATAATATTATTACGTATTCCCTCATAGACCCGAAAACGTAAACAGTTCTAGTGATTAAAATTTAAAATATCTGATGAAGTATATTTTGTAAATTTTATAAAATAATACCTTATAAAAACAACTATATTTTGACAATTTAGAAATTGTATATTTAGAACAGAAAATATAGTAATTATGTCACAGTATAATGACTACGTAATATTAAAATAAATAATCAACGAAGTTTGTTACAGGGGCGGGTCTGAAGCTCATTTAAGGGAAGGCGAATAGGGGTAGTTACGGAATAATGGGCTAATCCTCACTTAAAATCAATTGTATACTCCTCAAATAAGAATAAAAAAACCTTCAAAGAGTAGGACCATCAACACGTTAATCCACCCCTCAAATTGGCCACTGATCTGTTTTCTAAGATAACTATTAGATATTATTTTTTGATTTACAACAAAATAACAAAAATGGATTTTAGAAAAATTTTCTATATATATAAAACGACTCATTTAAATAACAAATAAAATATGTTACTTTCCAAATTTTTTAGTAAAAAAAAAAAAAACAAAAACAAAATAAATAGGTAAAACATTACTAAAAGTTTAAACCTTCAGATTAAACTATAAGCAGGACAATAAGACTAATAACGATAGTTTAAATATTTTAAGTTTCGTTATTTAAATAAATGTTTACTATCTTTCAGTTTTAAATTATTAAGGGGCGATTGTATAGACAATTTACGAATTCCATGGTTGTGTTTGTGTGCGATTAGTCTGATTTAAATGTACCTTTTTAAAGTAATAACTAAAATAAAATATTATACGTATTTTGGTAACGATGTTACCATCTTCAGTGCCAAACACAGACTAATATAGTCTTAATTTATTTTATTATTATTTTTAATTAATTTTCTTTTAAAAATAAAATATTGGTTATCTTGTTAATTATCAATTATTAATATATTTTTTTTCTAAAAAATTATCAAAAGTTTTAATATAATTAACATAATAAAAAACCTTTTAATATCAATATGAATTTTAAATATTATTATATTATTTACACGATATTTTTCGCATTTTTTTTTATTTAAAATATATTTTTATTCGAACCTTTTTTCTCTTCGAATCGTCGAGGAATACATTTTTAATTCATTTTTATAGCGCTTATTTTCTCGAGATTTTGATGTTATTTTTAAGGCAGTTATTGCGGCTTTTCAGGGCATTCAAATTCCAGCCCTAGTAATAACTAACAGATTTGATAAAAATACGTTTGTATTTTCGTTGCCGACCAATAATAAAAATATGTAGGTACATTACTTTAACCTGTGAAAATTTGAGTTATGATTGTATCGTTTTGTTTTTTTCTGTATTGAACTCGCTCAACACCGAGCAGTGTCAACTTTGTGTAATAACGAAAATAACACTATACGTATTCAAGGGCGCCCGTAGGGGGGCAGAGAGGGCCATGGCCCCCTCCGCTATTTGATCCAATGTTTGTATACGGTGTATTTTAATAAATATTTTTAAAAATATTTTATTTTACTAAATAATAATAGTTTGAAATGTTGAATATTGTATGATCTATTATCACGATTTGTCGGCCTCCGAAAAATAATTATTCTTGACAAACGCAGCAATTTCAGAATTATTGTGAACATGTTATAAAAGTAGTGGTATTTGAAAAGACGGGTTTACATATTATACACAATAAACTATATGTTATGTATGTTATTTCTTATGATTTATATAAATATACATACATACATGATACATACATACATATATAAGTATTGTGTCCCACCCGAGGGCCGTCCCGAAGTAAGATTTTTCGGTGGGTAAAAATGTGAAAAAAATAATATCTCTTCAAAAACTTAAAATAAAAAATGGTAATCAAAGTTTTTCCCATTTTTCCGGTTAAAATCCTAACAATTTATAGTTAATAGCCGACTTAAAATTCCAAAACGTGGAATAGGCGCGGAAAAAAATGGCCATCGACTTTTTCTACGGTTTTCCGAAGTTGGGGGGACACCCCCCTGACAGGACGGGCCCTGCCGCGCCCGGTTGATATTTCTGTGGGCGCCCTTGCGCGCGTTGCCAACGGACGACGGACGACGGACGCGCGGTGGTCATTATCGGGTCCGGCGACTTCGGGGAGCCGCCGAGACGTCGCGCGGAGGTGGCTATCGTTTCGCGTCCGTTCGTGCGCGGTCGTCGGCGGCGGTGGCGGCGCGCGTGTGTGCGCGTCGGCCCGTCACCGCGGCGCGGGGCGCCGGACGTCACGAGTGCGCCAGGTATAGGTCGGCGACGTGATCGCGGAGCAACTCTCCGGCCAGCCAGTGGCGGTCCGGACGTTCGTCGTGTGTCATCTTCACGAGTGCCGTATGTACGCGCGTCCCGCAACAACGGGCGATCACGTGTCTCACGATCGAGAATAATATTATTGTATTATACGCGCGCGAGTTTATTTTCATTCTCATTTTTTCCCTCCCCCCCCCCCCGTCGTCCTCACACAATAATATTGTTATGTGCCTATATTATATAATATATATATATTTTTTTTCCATCCCGTGAGTACGTAATATTCGAGGAAAAAAAATCGTTTTTCATTTATTTATTTATTTTTTTTTTTTTTGTACAAGCGTATAAATCGTACACTTATGCCAATGTATAATATTGTGTGCGGTCTCGTTTTATTTCATTCTTTTTAGACGGAAAAAAAAATACATAGGTACACTTGTATTTATTTTTGTACGCGGTGTGTGTGTTTTTTTTTCCGTTTTTCTCGCTACACTTACTACTTATACGTTTACCCTACGTAATTTATCCGACGATGTGCGGCGATCGTTATCGCGAAGTCTCCTCGTCGTCGTCGTCGTCGCGGATTTCGCACCGTCGCCGTCGCCGTCAGTGCGGAAGAGCTGTACACGAGTAAAATACGACGCCGCGTATGTCGGCAGAAAACGAACTCGGTTTTCGACAGGTCAGAATCGTATTTATTTATTATTATGAAATATTTATCGATAAAACGTGTACGTGGCTGGTCGATAAGACATGTTGTGCGGTAATCATGATAATAAGAATAATATTATAATAATAAGCCGTGAAAAATATCGCTTCTCTTGAAGAATTAATAAGCGTGTTTTCGCGATTAACCACATGTAATTTGGTTACTGTAAACAATCGGTTTTGATTATAATAATTTAATGGTTGTTATGTTTGGTTACAGATAAGACGAAATAACATAATCCGGTTAATCGCAAAAACACATCTAATATTATTATTTATGCCGGTATTTTCCCTTCCCACCCAACACCCCATGATATTCGAGTTTAGTTTTTTACGTTTCGCGACGGTCGTTTTCGACGTACCAATGTTCGGAGCGCTTAGAGAGAAATTAAATACCTGAAAATTCAAAATTTATAGTCGAAATAGTCCGCGCTGTTAAGACGTTTTTCGGCTACCCGAGACACTTTAATAACACGTTGTTGATTTTTCGAAATCCATGTACATAGGTATACGGCCGACCTATGTAATTATATAACATTACCCGAACTAGAACAGTAGTATATTACAATATTATCAATATTATAATACTATAATATTGTGTCCGAGTCTACATGTCGAATCGTCGGACGCACACTATTATATACGCGGGCTTCCCAAAAATAATTATTAAGAAATTTTTCGAACCTGACAACTCTAATAATAAATCGAGTTCGGAAGAAAACCGGTGATTATAGTAATGGGAAACCCATTACTGGAATATTCGAGACCGAACATATTGTAATGGTCCGTACGTATTGCCTATAAATAAATAAATAAATAAATAAATAAGTATTATAATCGTGTGTCGTCAAAATTCCGTCTTTGGCAGGCCATTATTATAGTGTCATCGTGTAGGTATTATAATCGTGTTTTAATCACGGGCTTCGGAAATCGCGCGCACAGGTAGGTGCACGTCATAATATTGATAGGTGTCGGGGGAAAGAAACGTGTTAATTTTGTTGTTTCGAACGCGCGGCGTATCCGGTAGAAAACGCGTGAACAGCAAAAATTTGAAAAAAAAAAAAATATCACTCAAATAAAAACGCGATGCGAATTTCGCCCGACCGACGAAATTCTATTCCGGACATTGATTTCACAAGACTAAAACACATTAATAATAACAATAAATCCCAGCAAACATTTTGAATAATTTAAATGAACACTCGGGCCAGGTGTAAATTGACACGATAAAACTTCACGCATTTGTATACAATTTTAGGTACCTTATATACGTTATATTATTAATTATATATATATATGTGTGTGTGTATTTTTACAACGATATTAATATAACCCTCCGCTCGGTTTTCCCCGCCTGAAACGAAAGGATTTGATTGCAATTTTCCCCCGATGCGTAAACGAACAAAATCGAAACAAAATCCTATCGATACTTGATTAGGTAGGTAGGTACATTATAAAAATAAAACTTCTGTGATCACCTTACGGGATTCTCAATAACATAATCTTTATTGAACAAATCGGTTTATGGCTGACCGTCGAGCGTGTTTTAATAGCGACCGCGAACACCGTTTTTTTTTTTTTTTATGACCGACGACGCGTTTATTATTTTATAATTTTTTTATTACATACCTATCTATTTAAAAGAAAATATTTTATTAATACTTTTATTTTTGTCCTTGCGGAGAAAAACGGAGTCGTAATACGCGAAAAATCACGCTTTCATATCAAAACGCAATATAAACCTAGGCAGAAAATTTGATGTGCCTAAACCTAGGTATATAGCACGATATGAACTATGGGTACCTACATAAGTATAATAATTAATGTAAAACGTTTAAATCCAAAGATCGAATATTTAACCCGAACGTCCCGGAAATTAATTTCGAAAAATAAAATCGATAAATAATACATAAGTTATAGGTATTATGCAAAGGCTGAATATTCAAATATTGTTGATTATAACCAGGTATACGATGCAAATTGGGGGAGGTGAACGTATATTATTAGACAGTTTAGGTGTATTATGCGCGCCTCGCCTGAACAGACGAGTTCAAATGTCGAATATTTTTCAAGGATAAAATAATAATTATTATATTAACGCGATCGCCAAGGATGTACCGATGACCTTTGAACAGAGATTTGTTGGTGGGTGAATTATAAACTACAAAAAAAAAAAAAATGTGGCGCATCCTGTCATTGTGTCGCGTGCGAAACCGTGTCCATTGTCGAAAAATACATAATTTTTAAATACTGTTCTTATACCGGACGATCGATTTTTGTTTATTAATTTTTAAAAATTCCGGTGGTTATCATATTTCATTTTAGGTATGATGGATTGTATGACGTTTCGATGACATACCTACATCGTACAGCCTACAGGTTAATTATTATTAAACTATAGCTAGAGAGAAAAACCACCGCACTTTTTGTATAAATTGTAATGGACACACGACTACTCACAACCATAAATAAAACTGAGATAATCTGTAGTCGTGAAATACCGACGATACACGAGTCCTAAAATATCAATTTAGAGTACAGGTCTCGAGTGTCAACGATATTATACTTGTGTCTTGTATTCTATATACTAGTATAGCTATACCTATATAATAATATTATAACTGTGTCATCGCCAAAACTGAAATGTAAAACATTTTTTTCTGCTGTCGCCGGGTACAACACGGTATACTTGCACCTTGAAAATACGACACCGTCAAATATTTTCGTGTTTATGAAGTTTAAACGTACAAATATTAGGTAGGTATGCGAGTAGAATTTATAAATTGTTTTGACACATTAAAGATAAAATAATTTGCGAGTCCAGTTTGTATCTATATTATTATAATGAATGTAGGTCGTTTTACACTGAAATAGACGGATTTTTTTATGGGTAGGCGCTCTTTTTATCCTGACAAAAATGTTCCACACACACGTTAGGCGATTAATGTCTGGCGAGTGCTAACTTAGGTAATTCCAGGGGTAATTCTTTTACCTTTTTGATGGGCAGTTTGGTGATAAAATTGCAAAGCTTTCGTAAGAAAATTTTATATTTAACCTCGATTTTAATGTCCAATTAGGACTTTCGGACAAGTATCAATACTTTTTTTTTTGTGGGGTTTTTTTTTTTATAATTTTTTAATAATCGTTGTAGGCGATGTAATAGATAGTTAGTGTACCTATTGAAAACATTGCATGTTATGCTGTAATATGATAATATGATATTCGTTACCAAGTTACCGGCGATTCGTTGAGTGGTCGCAGTAAATATTAGAAAAATCGACCCTTTGACGTCCAGTTTTTTTTTAGTAATAAAATATATGAAAAATTTGGAAAAAAAATAATGGAAAAATCTATTTTTTTTTTTTTTTTTTTAATTGTATAACGTTTTGTAAATATTTTTGGTTTTGTAAAAATAAAGGATATAGGTAAGCTCGGGTAGATAAAATATAGCAGGTATGACAACTTTTCAGGAGATGAAAAAAATTCAATATTTTGTATTCTACTATAGGTAATTATATAATATATATATAATCACGACATTAAAATACATTTTAATGATTATTTTGGGTTTCATTAAAGGCACATATAAAATTCAAAATTTATAATGACAATTTAAATTTAAGTAAATATAGGTAGATGTTTTGATTAATTTACTAACTGCACCATAAAATTATTATATCTTTTATCACATTAAACGTATAACCTCGCTTATAATTTTTGACACTAATTCAAAATGACAAACAAAATTATTATATTATTATTATTTACTTATTCCCTTTTCCATAAATGTTTTTTTTTTAAATTTTGACTTTGGGGTACTTAATGTATCAAACCGCATGAATACATATTGTTAAAAAAAAATATGAACATGTTACAAGTACCGACAACGAAAAAAGATTAAGCATGTAATTTCCTATAAAATGCATGTATAAACTAAAAATGTCAAAAAAATTACATTACCCTTTATCTAAAATCTCGTCAAAAACCGTCCATATCCTTATTATGTGCTTATAATAATGGGCACCTATTGGCACACGGCCCAGGCGTATATTATGTGGCATTAGGGCGCCAAACGATAGTTTTCTTCGATTAGGCACCAATATTTGTAGGTATTTTTAAGTCTGTTAAAACACAGATTATAATAGGTAGATATGTATTTATCGTTTTATAATACGTATGTACTAGGTATCTACTAACCATATAGTATGTACCTAATGTTGAAAATGAGAATGTTTTCTTATAATTAATTAAAAAAAAAAATTACTTTTAGACTTCAATTAATAGATAGGCGAGTTTAAAATGAAAAGTACTTATACCGTAAATTTGTAATTTATGTGATTTTTTCGGTGATTTCAAATATTTAGGTAATTTATTTAAAATTATGTAGCTATTTTGATTTCACTGTGAATAAAATAAATTGTGTAAGCACGAATACCGTATATTATGATATGGTCTTGACATTGTCGGCGCCTAACACGCACCGACCCTTTTCGTATTTGGTGCCCCTAACGTGCTATACGATTTTGGGTCAGTAGTGCCCAAACAACTGGCCGCGACGTCCCGTGACCGTGTGATTGTCGATAATTTATTCGTCGGGTCCAAAAACCGTTGTCCCTTGGTTTGACGATTTACTACGGTTTTCGAGTACCTTCCCTACGTTGTACAATACGGTACATACCTATAATAAATAATGGTAATAATATTATATTATATAGGTAATAAGAAGGTATACATAACAACACTGGTATGTACGGGGACGACAGCAGCTCCTCGAATCCGTGACGGACGGAGGGTGCGGAGTACCGGGGTAAACGGGCGACGAGAAGAAGAGGAGAAGTCTCTGACGTCTTCTGCACAGCGTCCGTTGCCTAATCCGCCTTGTGGAGAGGAGGTTACGGTCCGCGGCGCGTTTTTGGTACGTGCGCGAGTGGGTCGGCGTGTCCGGACGCGAGCGACCAATAGCGTAGCACGTGCGTTTTGTTTTTTGCTTCTCGTACACGTACACACGCACATAATATACACATACAAATTTACATATATATATATATATATATATATATATATAGATATACATATATACATATTTACACACACATAAACGCATATATATATATATATATTCGTATACACACGCACAATAGACGTCGAAGGGCGTTCGAAGGGGTTTAGAAAAAACTCCGTCCGAGTTCGAAGGACCAACATTTTTAGAATAATGATATCATATATATATATATAATATATTATATACGCCTACGGTGGTTGACGTGCGGATTGCTCAACGTCATACATTACGAAACCGTCGTTGTCGGCAACCCTCTGCGTGTACGTATATTGTTACGTTATTTTATTCAGGGACTCTGTGCTCGACCGCCGGATGGATATCTTGTGGATTTTTCCGTTCACCGTCTTATAGGTAATATAAATATATTACTATAGTTATCAGCTATACCGTGCACGTCGAATACGCATTGCCCATCTACGTATTATATAATATGTATTTGGTGTATCGGACGCGTCGTCGACTTTGCCATGTTTCGTCACAGGTTCATATAGATATACTATAAATTTGAAATTACAAAAAAATCTCGTCCATCATATTATGGTAAATAACCCCCGAGCTTCGACACGCGGTCATATATGAGACGTATGTATAACGCCACCGGTTATTGAGATATATATATATCGTATCGTGTCGTATTTTGACCAGAGTCCGAATATTGCTCTAGAAAACCGACGACGTAGGAGTTGGAGTGGCGAGGGGTGCCCACGCGCTCGTCCACTGCGTTTAAGTCGCGGCGACCTACGCGCAAAACGCTCCTACAATTTACGCCCACTTACGCCCACGCACGCAATGATAATAATAATAATAATAATAAAGCGCCAATTTAAAAAAAAACAAACTCGTTCGCGAAATTCCGACCGCCGTCACGATGTGTTTGTAATGGTTTTTTTTCTACGCCGCGATTCCTGGTATGATAAATGCGTCGTCGTCATCGTCGTCTGGTTACCCATTAATTTGATGGTTGTTCCCGGTAATCACCGGTAGACGGTATAAAACATTTCGGTTGTCGGTGAAAAAAAATTAACGCCTTCGGGGGCGTCGTATATATAAAACGTATCGTCGTCGTCACGGTGTTGCGCGCACATGCTAGTTCAATTCGCACCGCCATTCTCGTCGTTGTGAAAAAATCCAAGTAAACGATAATCGACCGACTTGTATATATTGTATGGGGTAAAAAACAACATAATATAATCTGTAGGTAGGTACAGGAAAATCAAAATAGGTACGTAAAATAATATTATTATGTATAACTACGCGTTTTTTAATCGTTGTCCTATGCGACACGAAAACCACGTTTGGGATAAAATAATAATATTATAAATCGGGTGCACCTACATGTTTTATAATATTGTCATCGATTCGTGGGGGTCGGTATAATACGGTGATGGTGGTTAGGTTAGGTTAATGACCTTATAGAATCGGTATATACCTATATGTATAGGTAGAAAAATCGAAACGATTCACGGTCATCGGTATACCGTATATAGGTGAGGGTGGTATTTAATCGATATATATCGAGTGGATACGGATTATGTATACTATTATTTATATAAAACGCACGCCCAGACGCTGGCTCGCGCGCGCTCGCACGAGTGTTTAACCTGTTGACTCGCGAGGCGAGTGGGACGCGCAGCAACAGGTAGCTGTGGTAGGCAACAGTGTACGGGTCGACCGTTGTACGTCCGTTGTCGAAAACGGGGGAGAAAAAACTACCGAAAAAAACCCCCTTGCCCGTCATTTTAAGTCGGCGTGTTTTACGCGCTTTCGTCGTAAACTATCGATTCGTCGGAGGCCGGCACGTGATGAACCCCAAAGTCAAGGACGCCCTCGCACACCTCTCCGCCATCGTTTCGAGTACACGTGGCGCGCGCGTAAAATTCGACAACGTTTTCGCTTTTATTTTTTTTATATTTTCCGCCCGCAGGCGCAACGTAGTATTATTATTGGATCGACCCGCTCGCGTATAGTAACCACAACCGTAGTAATGGTATAACAATATACTTATGTAAGTATAACTTTTCGTCTTGTATATTATAGGTATTATAGTAGGTAGTAGTATCATCGGCGCAACCCTCGCGTGCGGACGTTTTTACGTAGGCGTGTATAGTAAAATGTCATATGCCCAAGTACCTACTACCTCTATATATCGTTTTCGATTTTCACTCAATAATATTTATATCGATCGCCGCGTGTATACGGCGGACACGGGCTAAAATAGCGATTTGAAAATCTTTATGCTACACTCACGATGTTATATTATGTAAAAGTATACCTACTATAATAGTGGCCGTCGTGACTGCCGTCGATATTGTCGAAGGGGCAGAGTGCGAAACGAGTTTATCGTCACACGCCGTTCGTCTTACGGGCGATTTTTTCCCTTCGGGTTTGCGTTTTTATTTCAGTCCAACGGAGCGACGTGGACTTTTTGAGTTTTTTTTTCTCCTCTAAACGTCGCGCTCGATAAACTCCGCCGGCGATAAGGACGTCGTCGTTCGTAATAATTCTCTCGTGTCATAAATCGTCGCATACGTGTAGGTATAATGGCGTATACGCCGATACCATCGAGTCCGCCTCTCTCGTGTGTATGATGTTGTCCCGGCGATAAAATGTAGGTGATGTTATGCAAGTCGCCGTGAAAGTCACGTTAAGTTCGGCATGATGCGCCGTAGATCGCTCGAAAACCGTTTTGAAAATTTTTCTTTCGAGTGCCCGGAAAATGCACGATCGTATGACGCATCCAAAATATATAAAATCTGAACTGGAAATTTGGGGCTTCGATATTTACTGGTGGAAGTATACTCGCCGTCGGTGTTGGAGGTCAGTTTTTTCCACTGGTCTCTATATTATATAACACATTTTTTAGAACTAGGTATCTCATAAAAATTATATAAATTAACAAAAGTAAATAAAAAAAGCTAGGCGTAGGTAGAAGCAGGTTTTATTTTTCGATTAATTACAATCTTCCGTCATTCTCAGTACCGATTTTCCAGACGCTTAAGAAAATTAGGTACTGAAAAAATGGAAAATTTACTTTTTTTAAAATATCAACTACAATACAATTCTTATCGGAAATATTTTTATCATAAATGTCCTACAGTACTCCTATCTAAAAAATTTATAATTAGGTAGGTACATGCATAAATAATAAATAAATATAATTTAAACGTTTTATAATAATTACTAAAAAACGTCCAACAAATTTTAATATTTCAAACACGTAAATTCTAAAAAATTCTATAGTAAATCATTAAGTAGTGTACATTTTAAGTTTCTGACATTATAATTTTCCAATTTATACCAATTTTTCGCTTATTAACTAACTATTGTAAAAATGTAAAAATTACCTATAATAATATTACCTATACCAATTAGAATAAATTTTTGATTAAAAAGCTTGTTATCCAACATCCGAAAAAGTGTATACATGCCTAAAACAAAATAATATTAAAATACATCATTGTGAAATGGTAGTTAATAATTATTATTAAAATGGTACGTAAAAAAATTACTCGGGTCTTTCTTTGCCCGTTTCCCTATGCACCGTTGGATCCGCGCCTGTATTTTCTGTTTTGATTTTACACGAGTTCTCGGAATAATTTGTAAGTACGTAGGTATTACTTTTACAGATAGGCTCAAAATATGGTTTATTATTATTATTATTGGCACGGGTAAGAGTTAGACCGATATTATGATCATTTTTGTTTTACGAGTCTATCAAATAGAATCCATTCTCTTGAATCGCGGGTCGTAGACTTGATTCTTCGAGCGAGTACACTTGGAGTCCGGGATATGTACCTACGACGGTAAAAACCTTTCCTTCGGACTGAGAAAACCTCGTGACCGACAAAACACCACCTTGCATTTTGTAACAATATTATGATGTAGCGTGTAGGGTATTACATACTGTTATATAGATATTTTCCATATTACTGTATGTGAATTATTCACTATATGCCCACGGACGATTTGATATACGTTTTTTATTGACTATAATAATAAAAAAAAAAAAAAGAAAAAAAAAATTGAAAAATATAATATAAAACGTAGTTTTTCCTTGTAAAATGCGTACACGACGACGCGTGTTAGCAGCGATATATACGTATAGGTATATAACATAATATATGAATAAGATATTGTATAGGTATTTCAAACGACCTTTCGATTCGCCGACGAAAACTCGTCTCCAGTCCAATATACGCGGACAAATAATAATAAATACTCAATATTATTATTTGAAACTATTCACACACGTACGTATATTATTATTAACGTCGTGTATTTACACACGCGCAAATATCATCTATATAATATATGCATAATATATTATATATTATTGAGACCGGCGAGTAAATGTGGTTTTAATCGATGCTCGTCGATACGACGATATATATGCCGTCGTCTTAAGTAGTCGTATTTTTCGTTCGAAATTTATGAACATAATCTTCGTCGTCGTCGTCGTCGTCGTCGTCGTTCATAATATTATACTCTTTGTCGCCTCGGCTATTACATTAATACATATATTATAATTTACAAAACGTTTCTCTACTCCCTCCCCCCACGATAGATGATATCTGAAATTGATAATACATTTAATCATTGCAGGTCGCACTGGTAGGTACCTATACTGGGTAGAATTGACTACTTATAATGTGTATTTTTTTTTTGTTTTTATTGATCGTTTTGTCATCGTTCGTTTGAAAGCGACTTTAGAAATAAAATTGGTAAAATAAAAAAAAAGATTGAGAATTAAACGTCAACAGTAATAAAACCAACAAAATCGTCTCCTATATTATTATAATATATAGGTATGTGTGTACCTATATAATACCTACACTATACGAAACCGGTTGAATGCCGCATCTATATCGTTAACACCATCCCGCGTCCGCCTCGTTTCTATAATACATGACTACGCTACTGCCGTTGCTGCTGGACGCAATCGAGTTTCCAAAAATTCCTATTACAAAAAAAACTAAAAAATAATCAATAAATAAATAAACTGTCACCGAAATCCGTGTATAGAAAAAAGGTTTTCGATTCAATAAAGTTGGTAGTTTCGTTTCGAATGAAAAGAACAAAAAACCGCTACACGCCGACTGGTGGTTATAAATTATTATAATATTATTATTAGCATCGTGTCGCATCTATCGCCCAAGACAATATTTTATTATCGTCCCGCGGTAATTTTATTGGTTTTTAAAAGGTTTTTTTTTAATAAAAATAAATAATGTATATTAGGTATAATATGTAAATAGAAAATGTGCCTAAGAGTATTCAGAAAAAAATTATAGGTAACAACTAGTTTCGACCTTAAGTATCGATCATCAGGTTACAAAATATGAATAATAAAAAAATCGTATTTTTGCCGTTTTTTCGTTATTTTTTGGTAGTTTTTCCTTACGCAATAAAAAACTATTAAGAAAATCGAAAAATGATATCTTAAAAGTACCAACTAGATGAAATTTGTACAGGAAACTGGATAAGCTTGTAAAGATCGAAGCACTCCTTCTGATAGAAAAAGTGTTTACAAAAAATGAAAAAATCATTGTAAAACCACTAGCTCCCTCGCTACGCTCAGAATCTAAAAAACGAAAAAGGAATACACATTAGGCACATTTTCTTTTTATATACCTATTGTTATTTTTTATAATATTAATTTTTAATATATTTTTATAATATATTGACTTCTGGCATTCGCATATTTTTTCTTTATATATACTCGCGTAGTTTTGTGAAATTGTACAGCCATAAATATTCGTTAGTATACAATAATTAAAATATATATTTAGTAGGTAAGTGTGTACCTATGTAAGTTTTTTCCTCCGTATTTTGTGGTTTTGATTTGCTTTATATTTTTTCTATTGATATCGTCTAAAGGTGGTTTTATTGTACCTAGTTAATATGTCATTGTTTTTAAACGACATAAAACTTTATTCCGAATTCCTGTTTTTTTTTTATTATGAATTTCGTGATTTACGCACGCGATTGTTGAAACTATTTTGACATAGCACTAATGCTACTAATACATACCGTCTACACATATATATAGTTTAGTGAGTTTGGACAAAATATTTTTTGAATCGGTAAATTTAATTTTTATATTTTTATTTTTCGTAATATATTGCATGCGTCTCTCTTGGTTTCTATTACAATTCGGTGTACCTATTCTACTCAAATGGTCGATATTTATCTCGTTGACAATTAAAAACCGATAATACTGCAGTAAAATATATGATGACGATAGAATATATTATTTATTATAATATATGACCGTAGGTAGGTATTATTACTATATAGTATATATATAACTGGACGTGTGATCGTCGCCGCCGGTGTAAATCCGCGGCGATGACACCTGTTATGTCCAGAGGCCTCTCTTATCGGCCCGACGCCATCTCCCCTGCAGTCGTCGTGTAACCACGATATAACCAGATACCTATATATCGCCTATATATAATACATATTATGTATATAAGTACAATACCGTAATATACGACCTCTTTGCCAGCTTTGGTCGCGTCCTCGTCACCGCCGACGACTATAATGGCGTATTTATACTCCCCCGCTGTGGTGGCGTCGCGCGTCCGCGAGAGTTGGGCAATTTTTTGTTATTACGATATCGCTTACATTTTTAATTATATTTTTTATTTTTGCACCATTTATTGTCGATAATATTCACCGGTACGCCGCCATTGCGTAACTATAATATATTGAACTAGCGTATCTACACAATAATGATAATGATAATAATATTATTATTATTATTATTATTATTATTATCTCCGGCGTCCTTGCTGTGGACCGTTCGAGAGCACTATTATAATTAACGTCGTCGTATAATGTATATTATATAGTATGATATCGCCGTGTCCTCAAATACGCGACTTCCACCGCCCGTCGCACACGACGGGTATGAATATAATATAAGTTTACCGTGGTAGTGGTATATGTACGCAATTTCACTGGACGAACGCGAACGGGTTAGGTTTCCATTCTCTCTGTCGACGCCCTCCTGCGCGTTGCGGTGGCCCAATCCAGTCGGTCATAGTCGTATCTCTATGATATTATAATATCATTATAATATTACATAGGTAATCGCAGAATACTACCTAATAATAATAATATTTACTGTCAATTTGGCCCCGTTACCGCGAAATGTATCTCATTATATGTGACCGATTTTACCGCAGTATATTCACCGCAGATCATAATAATATGAAATCAGATCACCATTCTTAATCGTCCCAAAGAAATGGTCTTTTTCGTGCAAGTGGCCGAGTCCCGACCGTGTAAAGCGGCGTAACACCGGGGTAGATAATAAAATGTCTTCCCCTATATTTCGACGATGTGATTATTCCGTTTTGAGTTGTCCGGACAAATCAGGTCTACTATTTTTTTTTTAGATTCTGAGGGGAACTTTTTGGTATTATAAATATATTATGTTTTTTTGAAAAATCTATCGTTTTTAAAATTTCTCTGCTAGTAAATTACATAAAACATACGAGGACTAAAATATAAATAATGTACCTAGAGTATTTTTAAATAAACATGAAAGTGATATTGACATCGTCCAGTCATAAATATTATATTTCAGTACCTATACGTTTTTAAGTAAAGATGTCAAATAAGAATTACGAATTTCAAGATGACCAATTTTCACAAACAGCGTATCAATATTAAGCTCTGCCCTATAATTTGTACATTTTTACCGAAACTGGTCAAATGAAGCAAATATTCACGGTGATATGTTATGTTTTGGACATTTAATTATACTGTGCTGTAGGACTGGTTGACGTTCAATAGATTATCTATCACGAATTTTTGTAGGAAAAAGTTTCCGAGAAAATTTTAAGAATAAAAGATACGCAACACCCTATCTCTATATATCTCGTGTTGGTTCGTCCAACACGATGAGCGACGATGATAAATCGTTGCAAACACTTGATTTTGACACGATTATTCTTTCTCACTTTTTATACACATTCAACTTTTCGTACTACATTAAGTGTAATACTACTAAGTGTGTCGTACTACACTAAATTTTGAGGGCTGCTAAATAGAATGAGCTTCTAAAGTAAATAAAATTTTAAATAATTGGCACTATCAGTGTACATATACAGTTTACATTAAACTACTGTAAATTATCTTAATTTTATTCCAGTCTAAACGCTATTGATGATATCATTTAAAGTCTTTGTCAGAGTACTCTTTTTGAACGTCAAGAGTAAACCACTATTGGAAATTGTGTTCATAAAAATACCGATTACCATAGATTACGTTAACGATTACCTAAATTATCCTTCTGATTACCAAAATATTTGTACACACTGATTGATCATCGGTTGATATATATCTCCTAGTCTTCGTATTCGTTGAATTTTTAAATATTTTGTAATTATCCGTATTGTATACATAAGATAATGCTATTTTGAACGGTGTTTTTGACGTTTTTTTTTTTTTTTTCGTTTCAGATAGTCGCCGCGTGTTAGCGCGTTCGTTATTTTTGCGGTGAATGAACGGCTGACGATTAGCTGCACGAATGACTATGGCTGAGGTAGACATGGAGCCGCCGACAGACAGGGCGAGCCGGTCAACGATCTATAAGACCAACAACAATCATCCGTTGGTCACGAACAACAACAACAACAATAACAACCACATCACCCGTCCAGTGGTGGTGAAGCATAAAAAGCGTAAACGCCTGAACCAAGTGCTGGACAGGTTAGCGGGTCAAGCGACATCGCCTATCAACAACAATAACAACGGTAGCATCTTCAACAACAACAACAACAACAATGAAGACGTGGAAGCCGGGATAATAAAAACGGAAGGTCCAATAAAAGACGTGACCATGGTCGTCGATGGCTGTAGCAGTGGCGATGACGTCAAAAATAGCAGCGGTGGCATCATCATCAACGGCAGCGGCACGACAAATGGCAGTGGTGGCGGGTACGACAGCGATGAGTCGCTGAGGAGGTCGTCCAAAGATTACGAGGAACCGTTCAGTCCGGCCGGGTCGTCGCTGTGCAACAGGTCGTCGCCGCGCAGCTCGCACACCGACTCGCCGTTGTTCAGTCCGAACCGGACGAGACCGGAAGACTTAACGCCCCCTGCGCCCGCGATGCCGCCAGCATTCCTGCCGCCGGCGCAACTCCTCCAGCAGTACCCGGCCATGCGACAGCCCGGCATTCCCGCGGAACAACACCTCCGGGCCGGGTCCTCGCCGCTACCGCCACACCCGTTGCACCACTATCTCAAGTACCCGAAGTGCAACTGCGTGTTCTGTGGCGGCGACGGTACCTCGCCGCCCCGTCATCCACTGCCGCCCATGCCTCCGCAACACCAGCACCAGCCGCCCGTCACGCCCATGTCGCCCGCGTCGTTGCTGGCCGGTTCCATGTACACGTTCGAACACTACTTGCACACCAAATACCTGCCCGACATATTCCGGAAGCGGCGGAGCCATTCCGATTCCGATGTTCCTATGTGGTTCGAGGCGACCAAAGCCGAACACTGTAGTGGCGGTGGCGACGACAACAGCTGTACCACCACCATCACCAGTAGCACCACCACCACCACTGCCACTGCCGCAGCCATCGCCGCGTCCATCAACGCGGTAGTCACGTCGGTGGCGGCCGTTACGACGTCGTCCGCGGCCGGCAAGCGGGCCGGCAAGAGACCGTTTTCGGTACCGCACCCGCTGGACAAACCGGCCCGGAAGAGGGCCGGCAGGCCTGCCGCGTCCGCGCAACCGCCCCAAGACTCGCCGCTCGATTTGTCCATGAAGAACAGCTGGTGTCCTCTTCCTCCCCCTGCTCATCACGCCACTGCTCCGGCTCACCGGAGGCCGTCACCGGTCTCGCCGGAATTCGTCGCGGGCGCATCTTCTTCCGTGGCTTCATCCATCATCACCGCCACCACCGCCGTCGCCGCCACAACTCCTACCACTTCCGTCGTGTCGGTCGGCTACTACAGCAGGCCCGGAAGCGCTGGTGGTTACACTGTGCCCGTGGTCAAGGGCGACGTGGCGTCGCGCACCACCAAGGCCTCGGTGGCCGTCCGGTATAACCTGGAAGTGTCGCCCGTCGTCGAGGAGATGCCCATCGGCTCGGACGTGGCGTACGTGTGTCCCGTCTGCGGACAGATGTTCAGCCTGCACGACCGGCTGGCCAAGCACATGGCGTCCCGGCACAAGTCGACGTCTTCAGGCGGCGGCGCCGGCAGTGGTGTCGGCGGCGTGGCATCGTCGGCGGAAAACGGTGGCGGCGACGCGTCCGGCAACGGCACCGCCAAGGCGTACCCGTGCGAGGTGTGCAACCGGTCGTTCGCCCGCAGCGACATGCTTACCCGGCACATGCGCCTGCACACGGGCGTCAAGCCGTACACGTGTCGCGTGTGCGGTCAAGTGTTCTCCCGGTCGGACCACCTGAGCACCCACCAGCGCACGCACACCGGCGAGAAACCGTACAAGTGTCCGCAGTGTCCGTACGCCGCGTGCCGCCGGGACATGATCACCCGGCACATGCGCACCCATTCCCGGTACGAGATGGTGTCGTCGTCGGCCGCCGACTCGGCGGCCGCGGCCATGGCCGCCGCCCTGGGCCTGGACCCGCCGTCGCCCACGTCGCCGACCGGCGGCCACCTGCTCATGTCACCGCCGCTCGAAGTCCTCTGCAAGTCCGAACCACAATAGTCGTCGTGGTGTCCCACAGCCCTATCCCACACCCCCCAACCACCGGTATAGTTACGTATACCAAACCCCCGGTAAGCGGTTACTATATTATTATGATGAGAATTTATACTCCAGCACGTTCTGATCGTGTGTAATACATTAAATTTTATATTATTATCATGTACAGTAATTTTAAGAACACACACATATTATTATTATACACACACACATACACACACACACACACATACAGACAAACACGTGCACACGCAGCTTTTTCGACAAAACCAAAGATATTATATTATATATATATGTATATTTTAAAAAATGTTTTTCTCCGGAACAATTCAATTTGTTTTCGTATATCGGTATTTTGTGTTTTGTAATAAAACTGACCACTCTCCACTATGGACTCCTCCCCATATTTCAATCAAATCGTCATCATTAATATCGTTATCTAATCCATTGACTTACTATTATTATATTAATTATATATTGTACGTGTCATTTTTTTCTACCTATACGTTATTTATATATTTTGTAAAAAATAATATGTGTAAAACAGGGTGTGTGATATTATGTTATGTATTTACAACGTGCCATCCTACGTAAGTTCGTTTTTTTTTTAATTATGTATTTTTTTTTTTTTTTTGTTTCTTTTGTTTTTTTTTTTTTTTTACTTTTTTTTTTGGGAGATACCAATTTTGTTTTCGAAAGTATACAACTGTTGTGAGTTGAAACCGTATAGTATCGGCATTATATTATAATATTAATATTATAAATTTTCCTCCTCTCTATGTATCCGATTGTGTAAATTTTAAGTATTAAAATATTGTTACGCGCCGAAATGAATTTGCTCAAATATAATAATAATAATAATAATAATAATAGTAATATTGCGGGGAGAACGTTATTAAACATTAAAGTAGCAAAATCGGTACAACGCGACTTTTTAAAATGGGTTTTTTCATATAGTATATAAGTACATTTCAATTTTCATCGAGGTTTTCAGTATTAAACTATACATAATAAATAATCTTTTTTACACAGTTTTCCATTAAATTTCACTTACCCGTACCTATATTGGTAATAACAATAATATTATAAACAACATTTTAAAATTCTTCACGAAATCGCGGAAACTATCATTTATTAATTATACCTATAATAATAGTATAATTATTATATTTTTCTATTTCTAATATGGTTAATATATGTTTACCGCAGAGATATATTATATTATTATGTGTAGTAAGAAATGAATTAATTTTTAAACGTGTATGTGATATGATAGAAACGTATAAATTTCTGTGAGATTGTGAGATCTATTATTATTAATGGAGAAAACGGAAAAACAGGGACATAATATATAATAATATTTTATTTTGTTATTTCGAAGTAAATGAAAAACACGCTATAAACTGTACGATTATTATAAATCCGTTATAATGTACTGTGTTGTGTTTAAAAAAAAAAATGGAAAAGTAAGATTTTTTTTTATATTTTTCGAATATTAAATATTGTTTAAGTACACCTAAATGTGACCACGGTCTGAACATCCCCGTATTTTTTTCTCTTTATTATATTATGATAATGTACTTTGGATTTATAATTTTTTTTATTTGTATATCAAAAGTCGACGCGTGAAACTTAACGTTATATATTATGTTATTGTAACTTGTAATGGCTTTGCTCAAATCCTGTGTTAAAAAACAAAAACAAAAATATATATTCTATATATTTGCATATTTTTAATCATTATTATGTAATATTATATGACGTATCTCTGTACTGCTAATATTGTTTATGTGAAACGAAATTGCAAAAAAAAAAAAAAAACAGAAAACAAAAAATATCAATTAAATATATCTTTATATATATATAAAAAGTTTTATTTTTATTCATATGCCTGTACCTAACTCCTAAGTCTTAAATATTATAAATATTGTCGTGTCTTAAAATAATTTCAATCAAACGTTTACTTTATTATTTATACACAAAATTTTAAATTTTAATGGGTGTCTACTATAATTTAGTATATATTTAATCTATATAGATTTAAAATGACCACGGAAATAATAGTGTAAATATAGGTAAAAGTGTATAGTAATAAGTATAAGGCTTGAAATACCTTTCAAATGCTCAAGTTCCGGTTTTTCAAGTGTACCCATATTATTCCCAAAATGTATATTTAAGTAGGTACCTTCAACTTTTAAACTATAGTGACTTTACCAAAACACGTGATTTAAATTCGATGCTATTGAAAGAACTATATTTTCCAGTTACCTTCTAATTGGAATACGGTACACGCTATCTATAATGTGTAATTGTAAAAATTTCATTTTTCTTAAAATAAAAAAATAAAAATCAATGAATACTATATCAGGTCTATCCAAGAAATAGATAGGTAATTTTTACAGACTATATAGTAGCCAGTAGGTAGGTACTAAGTACTAAGTAGGCAACTATAATCATGGTCTATAGAGCGTATAGGTAAACAAAACATTTTAAAAGCCCAAATAGTAAATTACCGCAAACAAAATAAAAATGTACAAACCAAGAATCAAGATTATTTAAATATAGTTAAAATCAAAATATAATAAAAAAAATAAATTTATGAAATTCGGTACCTATAAAAAGTCAAAATTGAAACTACGTTATTTTAAATCAAAAATATAAAATACTGGTATTTAAAATCAAAGTCGAAAAAGAAATTTTTTGAAACCGTTATTTTAAATCGAAATCAAATTATTTTTTACGGTTTCAAGTCCTGAATTAATAATGTAATGTGGGTACTTACCTACAGATTTTTATTTATACTTAAAATAAAGTCATACTTATGAGTAAACACCGAACAATATAATATTATAGGTATAATTTTATTAGTGATTGTAAAATTGTGGAAGGAATATTTTCCAAAGTTGAGAATTTTTGGTAATTATTTCCTTTTATATTTTATCAATTTCAAACATTTCAAATAAAATCTGTGCTAAAATAATTAATGTTAGTACTATTGTTGTGGCCACAATTATACAATTTATAATAATAATCGAATTTCATTATTCTTATATTGACTAATGAGCAATGCGAATGATGTTATATTGATAAACAATTATTATTTAAAGTTATTCTTATTATTCAAATTATTCTTAAACAAAATAAAAAACTCAAATGGCCACACCACACTGGTGCAATTACCCTATATAATATATACTATTAATCTATTATATAATATGCCAACTCCGAATAGACGGTTTTTCGTGGAAAAGAAAACTTTACGCTTTTTATTTAATTCCGCTGACCGTTTTCCGTACCGGCGGGCCACGTGGGTATTTTCTTTTCCGTTTTTATCGTAGTTGTGCTTTGGATTTACGATATTTCCGTTCTTCCGTATTTCGGCTTTTCCGAAAACTCGGAAGTTTAGGTACACACCACCGTATAAGCTCTGTGTTCACCCTGTAGATCAAATGGAAAAAAACCGTTCCACCGTCTGTTTCTTATCGTTTTAGCGTTTTTTTTTGCGCCTTCGTCTTATCAGCCCAAAATCGGAATTTACGCCCGACTGAACATTTCTTTGTCTACGATTCGTCTCTGTACGACCGAGACGTTCGTTCCCAATACGTGTAGTTATCTATAATATAAATCGAAATACGGTACCGTCCGTTATCCGAATCGTTTAAATCTTGGGACAATAGTTGTATAAAAAAACCGAGATGATAAGTTCAACCGACTGATTCACATAGTAAGTACCGTCACTATATTTATTATATTTATATTGAATTTTAAATCGTCGAATTTTCGCAGACCGAGACGTTCGTTCCGAATATGTGTATATAATAGTTATACCTATATATTATTATGAGTGGATAAACTATACCCTCTGTTATTTGAATAGATTTAAATACGAAAAATGTCCACCATATTATCATCCGAGTAAATAGTTTGGTGGTATAGGGCGTCGATTGTCAAACGAACTTTCGATACAGGTACACCGGTTTCAGTTTCATTATGCCGATTAGACTTTTTTTTTCGATCTCAGAGTCCGCGAAGAAAACGAGTGTTGTTTAAGGTTTATCCGATATATACGCAATGATATATTGTGAACAAAATGATAATACATTTCTTGTCTTATCGTCAGGGCCGTATCTAGGCACTGGCAAGAGGGCTTTTGCCAGGAGCGCAATAACACCAAAGGCGCAATTTCAATGAGGGTCCGCCTCAATTTACTGATGATAATTTTAGGCGCGGTGCATCAGGAAAAACTGAGACAGAGTGAGCGTTTCCTTAATAATTTTGAACAGCAAAAAAACAAAATAATTCTTTCAACT